>VNJS01002852.1:0-10824 GCA_008042575.1 Drosophila watanabei | reverse complement strand
GTACAGCAGGCTGGTGGGAAACGAAATATAAAGAGGTGGAAAAGAACCGGGACACCGAAGAAATTCCAGATAGAAGGAACCCATCTATACAAATTAAATAGAGATCGAAGAGGCCCACAACCGTGGAAGCTATGTGTAAAGGACGAAGAAATCAAACGGGTGCAGGTGAAAAATCATAACACAGCAATCTTCAAAACTATGAAGTGCGAATGTTGTCAGCGATACAAGGTATCGCAGTAGAAAGCAGCCGAAAAAGTGTTGACAAAAATCGAGAATCGGAGCACCGAAGGTCCTAATCTCGGATAACGGAGTTCAGTTCACGGGACGGAAGACAAGAACGGCGATGGAACGATGGAGCATACAGCAGCAGTTTACCGCACCCTATACCCCCCAAGAAAATCCGACGGAGCGCACCAACAGAACAGAACCAATGGGATGAATGGATACCGGAAATAATGCTGGCATACAACAGCGGGACATTAAAGGCAACAAAATACAGTCCGGCGCAACTTGTAGTCGGCAGGGATCTCAGACTGCCGGGCACGCTGTTTGACACAGTGACGAATGGCTCCGGATTAAAGGAGGAGAACCTAGCAGCAAGGTGGGAAAGGCTGAAGCATGTAAGAAAGGAAGCGAAGGCGAACATGGAGGAGGCAGCGAAACAACAGAAGCGCCATTATAACCTTAGGATAAGGGAATGGAAGCCAGCTATCGGAGAGCTGAATTGGTGCAAAACGCATCACCTATCGAAAGCGGCGGATAAATTCAACGCCAAGTTGGCACCCAAATATGATGGCCCATGGAAGGTAGTTAAATTTGTGTCGCCAGTTATCATTCACGCCAAGGATGTGAGAACAAGAAAGACAAAACGAGCACATATTGGGGACACAAAAACATTTATAGGGCCGACACCAGTACCAAACAATACGCACAACGCGACATTAACCACACTACAAATTGATAACCAACGAATACTAACAAACAGTCGCAACGATCACTAACTAACAAGCATTGTACAACACTAAAACGCATTGAGCACAAAACAATTCTTAAAAGTCTGAACTAAAATACTTACCCCACCAAACACTTAGCACAACATACACCAAACACTTGGCGCAACACAAACACAAAACACTAAGTAACACTCAATTCCCAAAACCAGTAGTCATACACTCACCAACACTAACCTACAACGCACATTCCGTTTTAGGCAAGATGGAGAGGCTGCAGGCGAGCGTACGCAAGTTTCGCGAAAGCCACGCCAAGATCGCGGCAACCAGGGCCCGGGCANATTGGTGGAGGCACCGACAATGGCAGTAGGAGCTCGGAAACGGACTGTGCCGAGGAAGTTGGGAAAGTTGGGAACCAGCAGCCGGGATGTAGCAATGCGCAACCGCCGTAGCCACACACCAAACATCGGCAGACCTAGACATCCTGGGCTTGCACACGGAGGACAACTGGAGCTGGGTTGGCCCGGAGATCACAACGGTGGCGAACAGTGGCAACCAACATGGCGCGGAAGAGCTGAGGAGCTGGGGAGCGATTGTCGGCGCACGCGGTGGAGAGGATCCAGCAAAAGCTAGCGGTCAAGCGGTACGGGACACAGGGGGCGACGCTGGTGGATGACGGGCCACGAACCTNGCCACGAACCTGAAGCGTCCAATTTTCAAGGAGGAACACGGTGAAGGTGAAACCTCACACCAGGAAAAATCCAAAGGAGGAGGGAGTGTGACGTGTAACGCGCACAATTAGTACTAGAAGATAAGTGAAATCAAATGAAAGCAAATAGGAACCTAAGAGAAACAAATTAAGTCGAGTTGTCAATAAGAATGATAGAGCGTTAGGATATCTAGGAGATAAGAAGGGTAATAAAAAAAACAACAACGACGAACAACGAAAAAGAGTAACAGCAGGGGGAAGGGAAAGAAGAAGAAACGGCAAGTTCAAATTCAAAGCCAGAGCGCGCGTGCGCCAAAGATCGCGCATGGACAGTCACGCTGCGTCAAACAACCGTTAGGCACAGCCAGCGATCGGTGAAGGTGAGCAACCGGAGCAAACAGTCAAAGGACCAGCTGCAAGCAGGGAGGACTCGCAGGATCAGAGACGGGTAAACAGGCTTTTTAATTAATTCCTGTAGTCAGTTCTTTATATATATATATACCTATATGTATATATTCTACGGTTCGGTTCACCGATCCGACTTCTGATAGCAGACCCGAGCGGCCTCTTAAATCTTCTCATAGCAAACCCGAGCGGCCTCTTTAATCTTCTCGTACCAGACCCGAGTGGCCTCTTCAAGCTTCTCATAGCAGACCCGCGCGGCCTCTTATATCTTCTTATAGCAGACCCGAGCGGCCTCTTTAACCTTCTCATAGAAGACCCGAGCGGCCTCTTCAATCTTCTCCGAGCAGACCCGAGCGGCCTTTCAAACCTTTCAGTTTTCGCAGACCCGAGCGGCCTCGTAAACTTTCTTACTAATTGGCAGACCCGAGCGGCCTCTCAAACCTTTCAGCTCTCGCAGACCCGAGCGGTCTCGTAAACCTTCTTACTAATTCGCAGACCCGAGCGGCCCCGTAAACTTTCTTACTAATTGGGCAGACCCGAGCGGCCTCGCAGACCTTCTCCGAGCAGACCCGAGCGGCCTCTCAAACAGTCGGCCCAGCGGCAGGACGACCCAGCAGCAGGACGACTCAGCGGCAGGACGACCCAGCGGCCGGACGACACAGCGGCGGGACGACACAGCGGCGGGACGACCCCGAACCCACCGGCAGGACCCACCGGCAGGACCCACCGGCCGGAGACGACTCTGACGCAAGACCACCGCATCCCTGCACCAATTTCTGTCACAATTTGCTATGAACAAAGCCGATAATTAATTACTGTGTAATTTCTGTAATTTTTGAGCAACCACGCCTGAACCCAAACAAATTGTCTGAGGCGAATCCTGGCCATCCCTGAGCCATCCGGGACCGACAGATCGTCACAAAGACATGAAATTTTTCTAGTCGGAATGTTTTCTACAAAATTTGAGTAAATTCATTTTTGTTAACTAGGACGAATGACGATAACCACTGATATCCCCGTGACTAAGCCCCTGAAGCTTAACTTCTCTCATTGCGGATTTCTGGATTTAGCACATCGATGTCTGCTTAGACATCCATCAATTTATCGCATTTTTTTTCGAGAAGTTGCATTCGGTATGTCCGAAATTTTCTGGACAAAATATTTGTTTGCTTTAAGAAATAGTTTATTTTTGGTTTATTACTGTATATCCATCAATTTATCGCAATTTGTTTCGAGAAGTTGCATTCGGTATGTCCGAAATTTTTTGGACAAAAATTTTCTTTTTTTTTTTGCTTTAAAGAATATACTGTGAAAATTTTGTGTTCGAATTTGAACTCGAAGTGCCTAAATTTAATCAATCAAGTGTAAAAGTGAGCGCGTCAAAAACTTTAAACGGCTTTTTCTCTACTTTTAATTTTAACGTTTTTGGCTATGCTATGGACATGATTCAGAAAGAACTACGCAGGATATCAAAGTGAATCAAAAAAGGATTATCATCACAATGAAATGCCTCTAAATACTAACCTCAATCGATTCAACTGAAACGCACAATCAGACCATGTCGGTAACGTGTTATAATCTAGCTGTTCCTCAAATCGTGAATTTGTTTGGTGATCTACCTTGAACATCGCTATGTAAATAAAAATCGCATTTATATTTTTTTTTTACTTCACAATGACTGAACAGATGCATAAAGGGCCGATATTTCATCTATAAGACCACTGAAACCTGATGCAGAGGGTTTTGATACTTGAGGGAGGTCCAACAGCTAAGAAATCGTGTCGAAAGAGATCGAAAATTTATTCTAGTGCACGTTTTTTAGACTAGCCAATGCCTTCTCATAATTTAAGTCCGAAATTTGAAACGCTCTCACAGTTTCTAATGCACCATCTGTTAGACATATTAGCAAATGGATGAATTTTTCTGTTTGTTAAAGATGTTTCGTTAAAATTTCAAAAACACGTGAAATTTTTGTAGTCGGAATATTTTTTACAAAATTTGGGGAAATTTATTTCATTTCATATCCCCGTGACTAAATCTTTGAGGCTCGACTTCCCCAATTGCGAACCGATATAAAGGTTTTGTAATTATGCACATCTCCTGACAAGACACAAGACGCTCTTAACTCATTTACTGGATTTAGCAATTTGTTTCGAGAAGTTGCAATCGGTATTCTATTTAAAACCTATCGAATGACGTTCTCATACTTTAAATATCACTCATAACCCTGTCGTGTTTTTGCATAGCCAATATTAGTTTAGCATTAGGCTTCGACGATAGCTCCTTTTATTTTTCAGCCATTTCAGTTAATTTCAATAAAAAAAAAAGTCCTAAGTCCAAAAAATCGGGCACAAATGTTAAATACATTTTTTTCCAAAATGCTCAAATGGTTAAAATGCTCTTTTAACAAATTTCCCACATTATCAAAATTAAAAAATTTAAATTCCTCCAAAAAATGTATTGGGTTATATAAGGGTCACAGAAGCACCAACAAAATGAGTATGTGTGTTTGGCGTTAACCCAAAGCCGAAAAATGCACAAATGTTGAATGTTATTTGACAAATAAATTGTCCAAACTATTTAAGTGGATCCCGTACGGGTTGAAGATGCACACAAACACCGCCAAAAAATCCCAACAAATGTATTACAATTTTCTCCAGGCCGAATTTGTTCATATAAACCGAATAAATGTCCAAGAAAAAATATGTGTACATAGTTATAAAACTATCAGCAGGGCTTAAATTCACTGCCGAGTTTTACAAGGACTTTTGGCTATATACAGTTTGAAAGCCACTCCCGCTATATGTATTGCTTAAAATGAACCGATGTGCTGTTTATGTAAAGCATAGAAGCCTATGACAAGAAAATAATTACTCTGCAACTGCACAAAAGGGAATCGCAATTGGCGGCGAAATGCCGGTAGGTATGTTTCCAAATTTTCACAGAGTTTTAACACCATAAGTTTTTCAAAGGCAGTTTTTTTTTTATTTGTTTATTTGGAAGTTGTGGTTTGAAGTTTGAAGAATAATCACCGTGTAGAATGCACACATACACACATGAAGTGGAGTGCTCACAATTTTTAATTTTTGGCACTGAATTTTATTTTTAGGCATGATTTTCGAAGAACTTTCCTTGCCGAATCTAACCACTTTGCCAAATTCCACTAGTTAGTTATTTTCGCCAACAATTTAATAAACTAAGCAAGTGCCGAGACGACAAGAGATGAACTATTTTTTGTTCGGTTTTTCCGACACGAAAATTCATAAAATCTAGCCGTAGTCCCTGTTCGGGCGCCATGAAAATCCGGGAGAGTTTTCCCGGAAAATTACAATTAAGAAATAAAAGTAAAAAAGGCTGGCGACTAGCGGCTGAGGAAATCTAAAAGAAGCAAAAAAATCGTTGAGAAGTCAGGTTCCAATATTTATTTGCAGCCAGCAGCTTCAACCTTCCGGGGTAGCGTACAACTTCGCATAGCCACGAAGGAAAAGACTTATCAGTTGCTTGCGCATAGAGGTTTTGACTCAAACTGATAAGCTTTTGTACAATTTGGTTGAATTTCATTGATTACATGTGGCTGGATATTTTAATTGATTTTTTTTCGGTAGCTCCTTAAAGTTAAAAATAAAACTTAAGTCTACTGCTCCAACAATAAATATTTTGTGTGAAGGATCCTGGTCCGACTGAAATATATATCCTGGCCCGTGATTAGCATCCTTACAATATGATGGATTCTGGGTAGCGGGTACGAATCTGGTATGGATCGCGCATTTAGTTGCCGATAGTCTACGCACATACGGGTTTCACCTGTCTTAGCTCGTCAACTTGTTTATTAATAACTGCTTACATTGCTGGATCTAAGATGATTAAGATTTAAGACTTTAAGGTGGTCGAACTTGTCTAGTTCGGTCTGCAGAAAAACATTCACCCTCGGATCCATTACTTCTGGTGCTGTTGTCAAGCCTACGTTGGTTTTGCCGATGGCCAGACTTTCCTCGCACCAAAAGTCCGTCGATGGCGATGGGTCGGACCTAGACTCGTGTACGTTTTTAACAACTGGGTTCCGAGACCGGAACCTTTGGGTCGATGGAGATAGAGTTAGTCCTGGACGGTGCCAGAAAAGGTTCTTCTGCTGGGCCGTCTTATTTCTTTTGGGCAGGGCCGAAGTCCAAATAGGTTGGGCCTTTCTTGCTGTGGATGTCTCCATGGTCTCCTCTTTGCTCCTAGATATTCCGGAAGGATCAGTCACGCACTCCTCGTTTGGTGCGTCGTCCCTCGCTGAAAGTCCCATAGTTTCTTAGGCGCTTCGCAGGGTTCTAGGAGAAGCAGCCACGCACTCCTCGTGCGGAGCGTCGTCCCTCGCTGAAATGTCTATGGTTTAACGGGGCGATCCATCGGCAAATCGAATCCGAACGCGAATCTCTGGCCAATCTCATCTACGACCAATCTCAGCGGCTCGTTTTTCGGCTCGTAGTAAAACTCCGCTTGGCTCCAGTAGCCAAGTTCCTAGCCGTTGGATCCTCCAGCCTTTGGAAGTATCGCGCCGGGAAGAAAAGCTCGAGGAAATTCTTCATAAAAGTTTTCCATGCCGCGCCCTGAAGTCTGCTCGTTCGGAACCAGCTCTCCGCCCTTCCGACTAGTGTCACCGGCATCGCTTGGGGTAGGGATCGTAGATAAACTTGATATGTGGCTGCCTCTCCTCAATGTGCTCCATAAACCGCACTGGATCGCCGGAACCATCAAAAGTAAGGACCAATAAGAACCCCCCGAGCCCCCCCCCCCGTGCCATTTTGTCTACCAAAACGGTCTACCGTCGGCTTGTAGTAGCGGTTTCAAATTGGGGGCAAAAGTGGTACTGGGTAGCCAGACAGTGTTGCTCGTACAGTCACTCCATTCCGTTGGTCGGCCACGACGGTAAGAAACTTTTGTTCAGGGGCAACGGCGTTCCCGTACGCCGTTTCCATTTTCGTCAACTGCGCTGTGTTTCCGGCGTTATCGACGATACACGAACCACTTGACTCCCATTACGTTAGGGTCTAGACAAGGCTCTTGTTGCGCGACGTTTTCGGTTTAACATCTCGATGGTAAAGCGAAATCTTTCGAAATCGTTTCGATGGTCACGGACCAGTACGACGATTACTGTTCAAAATCCCGGGACGGTATGTCAAAATAGTTTTTATCTTATCTGTCGGTGCGATGCACGTGGTTCCGAATTTTAATTAGCAGTGGCTTGGTTTGCACGATGTTCACGGTATTCTTGACAATGAGAAAATTTTAACCTTGCCCTCGTCGGCTTTGTTCAGGTCTGAATAATGCACGTGGGTCTCCTGCTTGCGACGGGTATATACGAACGTACGATCTCAGAGGTTAGCTTTGGCTATTTTCACCAAGAATGCTAATTATTTTATTCAGCTCAATAACATGTCTTTTAAATTATTTTTATATATATATTTATTTCTTTGTGTTTATAATAAACTTCCCAGTTTCGGCTCCCTTGCCTCCCAATGCCCCTTGACAGAACAGACCAGTACCAAATGGTGGAAAAAATATGACCTAGTGGTCCTTAGGCCACGATTTTCGGAATTTTCCCCAAATTTTCCTCAACTAGTTCCTACTCGGGCGCCAATCTGTAAGGATGCTTTTGCGTCCCAGGGTCCTCTTCAGATAAAATGTTTTACCTTTGAGACAGTTAAAGGGGGGTTATCATAATATTTTAATTGGTAAATTCTTACTCGAGTCACCGAGCCCTGGTGTATCGGGCCCGGACGTGCAACGACGACACTGTCGCGGCTAATCCTGTAGAGAAACTCTATGAAAATGGCTGGATACGCATAGGCGGTATGATTAACAACAAGTTAACAACGCGCACACAAGACGGCATTTATTGTAGCTAACACTAGTGACTTATACTATTGCGGACGGGCCCGAAGTACTTGCAGACGGCACCGTCGCAGCTTATCCTGCTGAGAAAACTAAGCAAACATGCCCGGATTCGCACAGGTGGCACGATCGCAGCTAACAATGCTAAGATAAACTCTAGGAAAATACCCGGATACACACAGACGGCATTATCGTATGTAACACTGGGGGCTTAAACTATTGCGCACGGGCCGGAGTACTCGCAGACAGCACCGTCGCAGCTAATCCTGTTAATACTGCTAAGCAGAGACCGTAATCATTATTAGTTGAGCGATTTGAGCGGAAAAAATCAAAATTGTAAATACAAATTATTTTAAATCAAAACAAATGAACTTCAAATATAATGATAATTCATGATTTTTATTTATTTTTTTGTTAAAAATAAAACTCAAAAGTAAATAACGGGTCCCGATTAAGATTTTTCACCAAAAATTCTGTAGAGGGACATCCAAGCTACCCCCAGTATAAAAATATTTAGTTTAATAATACGCTTCTGGTGTAATACGCTATGGTGCAATATATTGTGTTGCATTTTATAAGATAAATATAAAAACAAAAATAAGGGATACTACGCGCAACTGGTACATTGGTAATTAAAAACGAACATTTTTCATCGCGTACCAATTTTGAGAAAATAACAGACAAAGTTCATTTGCCAAATTTCAAAGCCAAACAAAAAATGGAAAGCTGTACCAATTTCAATTTGATCTTAAATGAAACCTTATTCTTTCTTCAATATTCAAAAGGATGCATCACCATTTTTGGCAGGACTAAAACATAGCAAAATTAATTATTAATAAGGTTTATTTTTATAATATTTATAGCTTGGGAACAACAAAAAGGTCAACTGTACCAATCAGTAACTAAAAAGAGCAGGTGTTAATAAAATTTGTATAAATTAATGTTGCAAATTGTATTAATTTTTACTCTTTCAAATCAGTGTAACCGTATTCAAAATAATCATTTCAGTACTCATTAAACAACATATACATTTAGTCGTCTTTTTCAAGTTTCTAGTGAAACCTCAAATTAATGGAAACTTCAGTTGCTAAAAGTCTTCATTCCTAATTCAGTCCTGTTTCAATATGGGTTGGAAGTGTAACTTAGCTTTTTGAAATTTTTTTTTTAACTTCAAAGAGGAAAGTAATGTTTCGGAGTGCAAAATTTGCAAAATTAGCTTTCCATGGCAGTTATGTCTACAATATGAATCGGCATTTAGAAGTGAGACACAAAAATGAATTTAAAGAAGCAACAGAATGCAATGAATCCGTATTGCCTGAAAAGAAAAATAAGTTTTCCGTGGTAATGGGAAAAGAGGAAGTCAAAAACGCATGTATCGACCTTGTAACAGTAGCAAAAGTTCCGTTCTCTGTTTTTGACTCTAAAGGGTTTAATACGTAACAGCCTAATTATTCAGGGGTTTGGATATGCCAAGCGTAAGCTTAAGAAATGTTATGAGTTTAGTCTCAGAATTGTACAGCCAAGCGCACTGGCGAAAACGTTCGAAAACTTTATCCTTTGCCTACAAATGAACACGGCCACAAGATGCAATCGCGGGATTCTTTGTGTAAAGCACAATTTATAGATCAAGGTGAAAATAATAGAGCTAAAACAATCGCACACATCACAATATATTTGCGTCGAAGTTAAGTGTATATTGGGTGATTTCAGCATAGTCAAGGAACAAATATATACAGTGTCACGTAGTTTTTGGCCGGGGTAAAATCTCAGTCGGGGCCAGGGAACCTATATAAGAAAATTTATATAGAAGGGTGGAACCTGTAGTAGGAATTTGTACGGGGTAGCGATATGCCTAGAATCGAGGTGCTAACGATGCGTTCCGCTCGTCGGGCGGCGTCTGTGGTCGACTAGCGGTCGTGCGAGGAAATGTGGACAGCGAAACCTAGGAGTCGCGATCGCAATCTGGCTTGCTTACTGAGGAATTTGGCCAGCGCCACCTATGAGTCGCGCACGCAACCTCGATTGCGTACGGGGAACTCGGGCCCGATCGCGGTGGGAGGTGCGAGACTCGGGCGTCGGTAAACGGACCTACTCCGGATGGATGCGGAGGCTACGGGTCGTTATGCTCCGGCTGGACTCGGAGCCTACGGGGATTTAATACTCCGGAAGGACTCGGAGCCTACGGGATTTAATACTCCGGATGGGCGCGGAGTCTACGGGGAATCAAATACTACGAGCCCCAGTCGGACTTGCGAGCATGCTGTCAGTATGCTTTCCATGCAGAATCGCTCAGGGGGTACCCTCTTACCGCTTATGTAAAGTTCCCATTCGCTTTTATTAACGCGTGGCCGGGGTAATTCATGATACAACCGTCGCTGCTCAGCTCAGCAGAAAAATCACCCTTACCGGTAAGAGGGAAGTTCATGGTGGCACCGTCGCTTCTCGGTTATCCGTAATCGCACCCCAGTTGGATGGGGTCTCCAGCATACACCCGATTATGGTCTCGGGTGTAAGGCGACGGTTGGTAGTAGCCTCCGCTGTCGCTCTTTCCGCGCGGAAAAGCGGGCACTCGAAAAAGGCGTGTTCTGCGTCCTCGATGGAGTCACTGCCGCAGTAGTCGCAGTATGGATCGGCCTCGTGCCTAAATCTGTGTAGATAGGCCTTGAAGCATCCGTGGCCCGTGATCAGCTGGGTTGTGTAGAAATCTACTTGCCCGTGGCGTCTGTTTATCCACTGGTCCAGATCGGGGATAAGCCGATGTGTCCAGCGTCCAGTACTCGCGATATCCCATCTCGCTTGCCACCTTGCGACAGTGATGCTCCTCTGAATTCTGCTGCCCGAGTTACCGGTCCTACGTTCCGCTGCCAGCAGGTCAATCGGGAT
>VNJS01002819.1:0-28987 GCA_008042575.1 Drosophila watanabei | reverse complement strand
CACTCGTGTCCCAAACTCCGCATAGCAGAGAGCGGCCAGCATCGAGATGAAGCCGGCCAGGACGAAGGAGAGGATGATGCCGGGTCCGGCCATCTCCTTGGCCACGGTGCCGGTCAGCACGTAGATGCCAGCGCCAACCATATGGCCAATGCCTGGGGGAAAAACCAGTGTACATAAGAGTCATGTATGTGTGTACATATATCTAGGGGTGGTTCCCTAATCTCTGGGGGCTCAAAGGCAAGCAAAGGGACTGTACGGCATTTAATTACAAATCTGGTTTCGAGTCAAAGATAAGGCGAGTTTCTCACATCTTTAAAGGGAAGGGTTTTGTGTCCCCTAACAAGAAATTCCCTAGGGTTCAGTTGCTCAAATAATGTATTAATTCGCTTTAGCTTGGATTTGTTGAAGCGAGAAACAGACAAGTGCTATGGTACATAGTAAGAATTTCTAGCTTTATAAAGAGAGAATTATCAATTAGGAGAGATATAACTACTAAAATCTTGTAGGTTGATTTCTACATAAAAACTAAAAGATTAATTTATGACTTGATTTTAATGTTGCGATAGAAGTAAGTAATTTTAATCCTTGTTTCAGTGTATTTTTGAAATAGTATGTTGATGTTAACATGGTCTTAGCTTGGAATAATCAATCTCTTTTAGATTTTAACAATTTTTTTTTGCGCAGATTGGAATTTTATAAATTTAAATCTACTCGAACTACATACTCCCATAAATTACTTCCCTTTCATTGTCCCATTTAAATTATATTAAAGCCAAGACGTAAATACAAAGGTAACGCTGGTAGGGCGCTCTTCGTAATTACTTATTTTTTACCCGACAGATGTTAAGATTATCCTCTTAGAACTATGCCATGTCATACTGCTAAATACCCCAGAAACCACTCAAAAATCAGCAAGGACTCCGGAAATATGCCGGCAACTCAATTGATTTATCTCAAGTACCCAGTAAGGCGATGTCGAAGGTGTTGAGGCATCGGTTGAGCGGCGTCTCCATGACGTCAGTGGGCACCGACTTGGTTCGGTTCATTTTGGTGCACAGACCCGACAATATGTGCTTCAGAATGGCACGTCTAGAGCTCGGCATCCTGGTAAATTCGATTGAAACCAACTCTGGAGGAAGTTTGGCCGCACAGGCAACACTATTTGAGATCGTTTATAATTGTTATACGATTATTATTTAATTTTTTGCGGCACTTTGGGACACTTTCACTTGTTGTACACGAACAGCTGTGACTGTATCGATTTTTTGCATCAATCTCGAAAGCTCCACAGAGCCCCATAGCTTGCAGAATGTTTGCACTCCGGAAAGGAGGCAGGGAAGCTTTTACCGGTGAGCTTTCATTATGTTTTGAAATGCGATAAATAAAATAAATGTTAATCGTAAACCAAAAATATTTTGAAAATGGTGGAGTCTTAGGAGGTACCTAATATAATGGTTTATTGAGAAAACAATCAGGGAAGCTATCTTCGGGCAGTTGAAGATAGAGCCCTGAAGTATACAATGCAATTTTTGGTTAACAAGATCTTAACAAAGCTTACCAAATTATAATAGAATAATTACATAATTAAAAAAGAAAGAGAGCTAACTTTGGGAAACCGAAGTTTGTATACCCTTGCAGTCTGATATGAATCATAACTAAGCCCAAAATGTATTATTTTAAGTTTGAAAAACTTTCTGTTATAGTTTTTATCATTATAACAAATATGCACATTGAATTTAAAATTATAAAAATTAATATTTGGTTTTAATTGAAAATTGAAAATTTTAACGATTGAGTTAAATATTTGTTCGCCCAAACATGGCTAGATCGACTCGGCTGTTAATGCTGATTAAGAATATAGATAATTTAATATGGTCGAAAACAACTCTGTGTTGCTCCTGACTGAAATTATAATAGAATAAAAACCGGAAATGAGATTTCCAAAGCCATTTCTTTAATCAAACTGATGTTTCAATTGATTAAGATTTATAAATATATAATCTTCGCTTAGAGTAGAATTGCTTTTTTAATATCTTCACACATCTCTCAGCTTGGCCATGTGAACTTGACATCAATGAATTTTTAATGAAAATCTTTCAAATTAAGCGTTTTGATATTGCTCTGTATGTGTTTCAAACAGTTTCAGTTATTAAATAATCGGAAATGCTTGCTTTGTTGGAAAATTATCATGGCCTTTGCACGATTAAAAAAAAAAAAACTCAAATTGTATTTGCGGTATTAAGGTTTTATATATTGACGGACCTCAACGTCACAAGTCTCAGGCATCAAAAGATGTAATTATTTGCTTCTTTATTAATACTGTTCACCTCAGAGGTGTGGCCGAACTCTTAAAGCTTGTTAAAGAACGGGTGATCTTAGCTTTTGCTTAATTTTATTACAGACTTTGCATGATGTCTAGGCTGTCAATGTCGATTCGCAAATCCGAGATGAGAGTTTCGTTGATCTCCGTAGCAGATATTGTGTCACACCCTTGATGAGCCCAGAGTTAAATGTTGTATAGTCTGTTTTAAGTCATAAGTCCGTATGTTTATGCCAATGTTCATTATGCTTGTACAAGCCTAATTAATTGAAATTTAATGCAATGTTTTAAGGCAAGTGTCTTGTAAAGCCTAAACTAAATAATAATAATGCTGTAGTCGACTCGGGGATTCTTATTAGTATGACTCTGTTAAGGGGAATTATAGCTTAAAATTAATTATAGATTACCTTACAATAAAATAATTTTATATTTATTAGTTTATATTTATTGTCATACAAATTTATATAAGATCATGCTGCCTTATAAACCTTTTTATATAGTGGACATCTTTTGAGCTGTTTCACAACTAACAAAAACTAAGAAACACATGGCTAGATCTTCTCGGCTGTTAATGGATATAAAGAATATAGGCTAGACAATCACTTAGTTGTTTATTCTTTAACACTCACCGGATTGCTTTACAAATGGCTGGTCTTAATCATGATTACAAAAATATATTTTTTTTTGTAACAAAATCCGCTTTCTTCTTCCCTTAAATTTAAATATAATATTCAAGGTACAATAGGAATACCCAGAGAGTACCGGGTACAATCAAATCGCAGTCTAGGTTACGTGATGTTTGTCAAAGGCAGAAGCGGCTTTGTCACCTCTGCTATCGCGGTATCGGTCCGATCGTGCATGCATTCGGGCTTGCTAAGGGAATTACCAGTACACAGAGAGAAAATATATTATATATTTCTCTATTTCTGTATAGTACTTTATCCCAAAGATAACAAAACAATAATGGTTAACAGGATATTCCACTGTAAACCCTGGTAAATATATAAATAATTAAATAATAATAAAGAAAACATAAAAATTTTTTGAAAAAATTTAAATATTTGTTGATTTTTTGTATTAAATTAATATTTTTTTTCATACAATCCAAGTGAAATAATTAAATAATAATAATCACATAAATTCCACAAAATAATATATACAACTAAGTATACTTTTCCTGTAATTATAATCCTTTTCTGTTTCAAAATATAATTTATAGACAATACATCATCAATGGAATATGATTTTTCCCGCTGTGTACCGGTACCACAGCCTACAGTACCAGTACCCTACGCTTGCATCCATCCATCCAACCATCCCATCCGTATTCTTCTGCGCGCCCCTTTCCCGTTCCCATGACGACAGCTCCGATAGCCAACTTACCATCTCGCCATGACCGTTGCCATTTGGCTAAATCTATCGGCATCACGAAGCGGACGCTGGGCTTCCAAAAGTCTGAATACTATGTTAATACCTGTTAGGGATGACCAGGCGCATCGGCATCGTCGTCAACCTGTCCGCTATGCCGGCTGCGGCGGTTGCATGACAACATCTCCATCGCCATCGAAATCTTTGCATCCACATATCCCACTCCTGAGACGACTCCGCCACGACCGACCACCAGATGTAGTTACAATGACGGATTTTGACTCTTTGGCCCTAAAAGCACACCGGGCGAAGGTGCAGTTTTTCAGCTCGGTTTCCAGCTCGTCTCCGAAATGTGCCAGTCGCGCGCTTGGGTCAAGTCAGCGGCTAAGACGGCGGCCAAGACGGCGGCCAAGACGGCGTGTGGATGCTGCTCACGCGTCCGCTCTGCCCACGAACTCCATATGAATGGAAAAAATGTATGGCTCCAGGCTATAGACTGCTAAATGCTCTAACTGAGTCTCAGGCCTTTTAATCTCTTCGTTTATAATTAACAAAACGAGTTATTTTAAAGGCTAATGGAGTTGTTGCTGTTGTTGAGATATTTTTATATTGATTTCATTTAATTTATTTATTGTAATACATATCATTATTGTAACAGTTATTTTAATATTAATGTACCATACTTTATTCCTCAGATCATATCCAAAGTTAAGGGTTGAGAATACAAAACAATGGTAAAAGCTAATCATAAAGGTTTAAGTCGGAGGATTAAGTTAGGTCTAATGACACTTTCTGACACTAATTAATTGATTTAAATGACTACCGTCACCATATTATCTATTTGTGCTTCCATTTTAAGTTCATTAACTTAATATACATATAGTCAGCGATCCTGAAACTAGTTTTCTTTCTATTAAATTGAAACAAATGAAGATTTTAATCACATAACCCCTAACATTTTTAAACTCCAGTCCAGAGCTGGTACTGTTTGCCGTAGTATTATTATTTTTTGTTCATTTTCATTGCAATGCTCAGATAAATCTTAATCTATATTCCATTCTTATGGGTTTATATTGGCTGCTGTCACAGTACTCGTTTTGGGCCGCGGAATAAATTAACCCAACTGGCCAATAAATCGGAATAACCCCGCTCCGAGCTGGAAGAGTGTGCGTGTATAAAACACACGGCGGGCAAACGTAAAATAAACAACAAACAATATATAAGAGCTACTAGCATTGGTGTTTTTCTTGCTGTTTTTGTTGCTGCTATTTTACTTGCCGCGTCTTTGGATTTTTGAGGCAATATCCGAAACGATTTTTGTTAAATCATACGGCCATACGGCCGTGTGTGTATATAAACGAAGACGAGTCTCCTCGGCGCTTAGTGCGGCAACGTCCACTTCGCCAGCTGCATCCCAGCGACTTATTTCCCCCAAGCACGAGTCCCGAGCAAGTGCAGTAAGTCCTCCTCACCTAGTGATATACGTTATGTGTGTGCTCCACCAAGATCTCGAACGTTCAAGTGAATTAATGCGACCACCTCGGAGTAGTGGCGCTAATTGCCGCCAAGTGCGGGCCAAGTTAATAAACTCAATCAAGTTAAATGTGAACTCAGTGACAAACCAAGAACTGGCTTGCAACGAAGATCGTTCAAGAAATATATAAAAATTAAATGCAATGCATTGCAGAATCCATCACATAACTGAACCAAAATCCTATTTGGCAATTCATTCCGGTTTCCGACAAAAGAAAAACGTGATAAAATCAATAAGCTTTGAATTTTATGGTTGGTTCCCTTAAAGCCGATTCAGCCTTGTTTGGTAAATTTGTCAAGCCAACTGAAATTTGTTATATGTACATAATGATTTTAAAAAGAAATACATTAATGAAGTTATACAACAATTTACCGATTTCCCTTTCAACCCACGCACAATGGCCATTTCTGTATCTTTAGCCGGCTCAATTGACAAATTAAATTGGCCAAAAATTTTGGGGCCTCTTCAATCTTAAATACAAATAAATAAGTAAATATAACCCCAACAATAAAAATCTATACTTCAGACATAACAAAAATTAATATATTTGTATAGTTTTTCCGGTCATCAGACATGAGTTGTTGACAATTTTATGGATCTATTGAATTGAATTTTTTAGTAAAATGTAAAAAAAACCGAACTAATCTTAATGCATTTTAAATCACTAAAAGAAGCACATTAATTCCCATAAAACCTTAAATACAGTAGCATTTTTTGTGCCATAGATAAAGATAAGAATTCCGGTTTCTGTTTTTCAATTTTTGAATATTAAATAAGATTAAAAGCTTGAAGTTGCTTGAAGAACATCCTTAGACTTTAATTGATTTGCGTTAAACTTAAATAGAATTTATGTAAGATGTATATTACAACCAGTTTCGCCAGTTCAACAAACATTTTAATATGTAATAAATTAACAAAAAGTAATAATGCCAAAAAGGGGAATGAAAATAAGTATAAAACCCACCAACACGCTGACCTTGCTTATGAACTTATTCTCACCGATTTTTAATGCCTGTGATGCAAGTAATTATATCCTCGCTAAAAAGAAGAAAAATAAGAATTTATGACAGAATCATATTACTAAAATAAAACCGCTCGCCTTCGGGCTAAACCTGAAAATAATACGGATTATAAAATCTCACGGATTCTAACTGCGTACATTTTTTATATATCCATTTCGTGCAAATGAGGTTCGGGGAAGATCAATTGATTTAAGCATTTCGGGATTATTAAATGGCATTCTTTTTGTAAATCCGTTTGCCCGTTTTTTCTGCGCTTGTTTGTAATTATTTAAAACGCGAAACAAGTTTCGCAGATCCGGTGTTCAAATGCCATTTGCATTTCGTTGTTTATTTGTCAATATTGCTAACTGTATTTCATTTATTTAAGTACCCAGCGCGAATCGAGCATATGAGACTTTTATGGCCCACCTGTGGGTCATCCGCGAGCACTAAAACATTGCTTTTGCTAAATAATAATACATATAATTTATGCTAAGCACACGACTTAAACTTAAACTCAAAAATTCAAATCAAATTGCTTGTTAATGGCCTCAAAACGAGTGGCGATCAGCGGCGGGCTACCAAATCCGCGCTCATCCCAAAATTGGCCATTAATTGAATCCGAGATGTGACCATAAAAGATAGCCAACAATGCATTTCACCGATTTGTCAATCAGCTCAGGCCCAATTGTGAGAACCTAGAGCTCGTGTCCCAGAGAAATCAATCGCATTTGGACATACTACAAGCTGCCACTTAATATACATCCTACGTGCCCATGCATATATTATATATATATATTGATACCTCCAATGCGATAGAGTGTGGCCCGCGGACTAATCACCTGTTCGCCGTGATTAATACGAAGATCTACGCCTATGCGAGCCGCTGAAATGTCAAAAGTTCAGGGTGAAGCCATCAATGTCCAATGCTCGGGGAGTCGAAGCCGATGTTGGCCAACACAATTGAATATGATTGCTTACACACACACACTCCGGGAGATCCCATTCCTTCTATCTCTCGATTTCGACACCCAAATCGACGTTCAATAATGGCCATTCAAAATTATAATTGACCAATTATAATTATTTGTGAAGTCCCCAGAATTATGAATCTTTAAATCCGTCTAACTAAGACATTAACGCGTTTGTTTGTCCAGCAAATTAAATAAATGACGTGACCACTAATCGCGCAGTTTGAGAAAATAACTATATCAGGGCAAGTGGTAAAGTAAAAACCATGGTATACTTAAGAGTGGCCCACAAATAAATGGCCAATTTCTTGACATAGTGAACCAATTTTTATCAAATTGGATATATAATTATGCGCAACCTGCAAACTGAGATATATCAGAGGTTGGAAGCCAATAAAAAAATTGGGTTAAGCGAGGCGAGGAGAAGCTGGCACCAAAAGAAATACCATATTAATCGCGTTGAATATGAATCGGATGTATGAATGAAGGTGGTTGGTTTTTGGGGTTTCATCATCATCATAATCCGCTGGACATCTTGCTAATTTTATTTACAACCGCGACGAGGTCTTAAGCTTGTGCAGGGAACTATCTTTGGATAACCCGAGGGTTTTATTAATTGATTGAGTCATAAGGAAGCATAATTATGGAGCCCCATTGATCCCAACATTGAAATTATCCAAGGAGTGACGCAAGTCTCGAGAAGAACAAACACAGAAGAAGACTCTTCACTTCACATGCCAAATCATCCGTAATCAAATGGTACTTTTTTCCACGTCTCGTTAGCTTAATGCTTGGAATAACCTAGACAAAAGGGGCCACAATGAAAAAGCACCTAATCATCCGCATCCACATCCACATCTGTAGTCACATTCGTTTGGTAAAAACAACCGACGGAATTGCAGAAGCCGAACCCAATGCCACAGACAAAAGGCCCCAAAAATCGAAGCCCCTTTATTATCAACTGCGGCTAAGCAAATAGGCACCAGGCACCAGGCACCAGGCACTAGGCACTAGGCACTCGTCACTATTTGCTTCGCTGCCGCCTCCCTTCGCTTCGTGTTGAATTTATGGATTTTGAAATCCGCCGCGCACATTTTTCTCTTTTTCTTTTAAAGGTTAGTTGTATTATTTAAAAGACCAAACCCGTTTTAGTGCGATGTCGCTGCAGCACCCTCCGTTCCATCGGGCAAAAGAGGTCCGGCTCATCTCATCACATCTCGCGGCTCGTGCAAATACTCGTACTCGTACCTGCACTCAGCCGTAATTAGCGATAAAGAAGATCTTACCTCACCTCCAGATGCTCTGGAGATGGAGACGGAGATTGAGTTGACAAAACTCTCGGCGAACGCCTATACATGTTTCGTTTTTCGCCAAAAATAGTTTCTTAATCGAGCTTTTACGATGCCATCGGTCAACCCTTTTCCGCCTAACCGATAAATGAGTCACGACGACCGGAGGAGGAAGGTCGATTGGCCAGGGGATTAGGTTGCCACCTCGAGATCAACGGGTCGAAATTGGCCATAAATTAAAGTCGATATTATTAAGATAGTATGGCAATAATTTTAATTTATTGAAACAAAAAAACGCAACTTGAAAATAATCTCACCTGTCAGCGCTGAGATAAAAACGAGCGTTAATATTCTCCACTTGAGGAGTATAAACTTACTTGGCCATTAATTTGGCTTTATCTTTGGATTTTTGAAGATTAAAAAAATCAAGAAAAGATTAGTGTTGGGCCCCTGTTTCATTAAATATGGAAATTCCTTTAAGTAAAGCAATAATATTTATAGTTTTAACCTTGTAAAGTCTTGCCATTTTGTTCTAGACTTAGCTAGTTACTTTTCCTTAAATAAATTCCTTAATAATTACCCATAAGTGGAAAATTAGCCATTGTAAAAGTCAATCTTTAAAAGTTTATGCTCTGTCATTAGCTTAGACCAGAAATATTAGAAACGAGCACATAAGAAAAGTATTAGTTTTATGATTACAGGACTGACTTAAACACTCTATCGGGTCTTTAATAATACCGCTTCTCTATATATCTTTTACAACCTTTATACTCACTTGTTTACAGATTAAAGCTTAAGACTTACAAAAAAGAAGATGGTCAACATCGGCCACATATTCGTGTGGGCCTTGCTCTTGGTGAGTGCAATCACTTTGAATCTCTAGAGATCGCAATCAGTTTATGAATATTATTCCGATTAACGTTCAAGGCCATTACTTCGGGCACTGATCTGAGCGGCGATGACACTCTCAACGACGTTTTAAGCGAACTTGAGTTCGACGACGACTCTTCGTCCAGACTAATCCGCGACACTTCTCTGTCGGCCAAAAACATCGAGAAGATCGATGTGAAATGCGACCAAGGCAATGGCATGCTGGTCGAGGTGGAGTTCTCGGAGGACTTCGAAGGAGTCATCTACAGTCAGGGATACTTTAACGATCCCAAGTGCAAGTATGTCTCCTAAGAAATATTTGAGAGTTCAGATTTCTTAAATTAATATTTTTCTTGTTTGTCCAAAAGCTATGTGAAGGGCGACCGAGCTGGCCGCAACTTTGTATTCTCTGTGCCATATGACGGTTGCGGCAGCAAGCCCGCCTGCTCCGTGTGCGCCTCCGTCGAGAATATCCTGATCATCCAGGATGACAGGGACATTCAGAACAGCTACGATATTGCGCGGAAAATATCGTGCAGTCGGGGCGATGAGCGGGAGAAGACCGTGTACTTCAAGCCATTTGTGGTGGACATGCTGGAGGTCGTTTCCGTGGACACTCCCAGTGGCCCCGTTAAGTGCTGGATGGAGATCGGGATTGGCACTCCGCCAAATATCAAGCCCATTGTGGGCAGTCTCAATCTCGGAGCCGACATCACGTTCACCATCAATGTGGAGCACTCGGAGCAGTCTTGGGATGTGAATATCCTGCAGTGTTACGCCTCGGACGACATGGACTTCGAGGCCCGAACCACGAAGAGGCTGCAGCTCTCGGACAAGCGAGGATGCTCAATCAAGAAAAAGATATTTGGGGAGTGGAGAAGATACCAAGGGGCCTCCAGTCTCACCGCCACCTACTACAACACCCTTAAGGCCTTCCGGTTCCCCGACCGATCCCAGGTCTACCTAAAGTGCGACATTGAGCTTTGCAATGGTGCCTGCCAGAGGGATAACTCCTGTGACGATTCCAGTAACATCATTTGCCCCGAGGACCCCACAGATCCGCGGAGGCATCCCTCTTGTGGCGATTCCAGGACCATCTCGTGCCCCGAGGATTCCACAGACCCGCTGTGTCTCCAGAATCACCTGAAAAACACAACGCCAAAGCCTCGCTGCTATCCCGGCTCAAGGGATCCAGCCTGCCAAACACCCACCCGGCCACCGACCACCATTAGGATCCCCATAGCATCAACTTTCTCGTCGAAGCCTCGCTGCTACCCGGGATCCCGCGATCCAAGTTGTCCTCAGCAGCCAACACCTAAGCCCAGGTGTTACCCGGGATCGAGTGACCCGGAATGCCAGCCAGCTACTTATCTTCCGCCCACCACGAGAAGAGTTCCGGACCGCACGCCCAAACCACGTTGCTATCCTGGATCAACTGATCCCAGTTGCCAACCGGCCACAAGGATACCTGTTACCACACCGAAACCAAAATGTTACCCAGGATCCAATGAGCTCGAGTGCCAACCAGCCACTTATCTCCCACCGACAACAAGGAGAGTAACTGTTCCGACAAAGTCACCTGTAATTACACCAAAGCCCAGGTGCTACCCAGGATCAAGCGATCCCGAATGTCAAGCGGCAACTTACTCTCCTCCGACAAGCTCTCTAATAACTACAGCAAAGCCAAATTGTTACCCAGGCTCCACAGATAGTCGCTGTCCAAGAGTATCGACTCCCAGACCAAGATGTTATCCAGGGTCACCAGATCCCCAGTGTCAACCCGCTACTTATCTGCCTCCAGTAACTGCAAGGACAACGATTCCAACTGTTAGGCCAACATACACTCCTCCTACAACGAGGACAACGTCGAAGCCAGATTGTTATCCAGGATCGACGGACAGTCGCTGCCCGCAAAGGCCCCCAACTACACAAGAACCAAGGTGCTATCCTGGATCTAAAAACCCTGAGTGTCAGGCAGCAACTAGAGCTCCAATTACTACACCTAAGCCAAGATGTTATCCTGGCTCGTCAGATCCCGAGTGCCAACCAGCAACCTACCTTCCGCCAGTAACTACGAGGACAACAATTCCCACATCGAAGCCTAGATGCTATCCAGGGTCTAGAGAGCCTGAATGTCAGCCAGCCACTTTCGCTCCTCCAACAACCAGGACTCCAGTAACTACTTCCAAGCCCAATTGCTACCCAGGCTCTTCGGACCCTCGTTGCCCGAAGATTCCACCTACCACGCAAGAGCCAAAGTGTTATCCCGGCTCCTCAGATCCTGAATGCCTTAACTGCTTCCCCGGATCGCCAGATCCAAGATGCCCAAAGGTTCCAACAACCAGGAAGGCAGGATGTTACGAGGGTTCGGATGATCCCAAATGCCAGCCTGCTACTTACCTGCCACCATCGACCCGTCGCCCATCTACGATTGCGCCAAAGCCCCGATGCTATCCCGGATCGACGGACCCTAGATGTCCGCAGGAACCTCGGCCAACAACGAAAGCACCAACTCCTACAGAAAAACCAAGGTGCTATCCAGGATCGAATGATCCTGTGTGCCAACCAGCCACTTACGCTCCTCCGACGACTAGGACGCCAGTAACTACTTCCAAGCCTAATTGTTTCCCGGGTTCCACAGATAGGCGGTGTCCAAAGGAACCAGTGACGACTTTGAAGCCAAGATGCTATCCAAGCTCAACTGATCCTGAATGTCAACCGGCGACTTACTCTCCTCCGACGACAAGAACGCCTGTAACTACTTCCAAGCCAAATTGCTATCCAGGATCAACAGATAGTCGGTGCCCAAAAGTAACGACTTCCAGACCCAGATGTTATCCAGGGTCTACAGATCCCCAGTGTCAACCAGCTACTTATCTTCCTCCAGTAACTGCAAGGACAACGATCCCAACTGCTAAGCCAAGGTGTTATCCCGGCTCTAAAGATCTCGAATGCCAACCTGCAACTTACTCTCCTCCGACAACGAGAACTCCTATAACAACTGCCAAGCCCAATTGCTATCCAGGATCAACTGACAGTCGGTGCCCAAGAGTAACGACTCAAAGGCCAAAATGTTATCCAGGATCTACAGATCCTGAGTGTCAACCAGCCACTTATCTGCCACCCACAACCAGGCGTACAACGATTGCTACGGTAAAGCCACGGTGTTATCCGGGCTCAAACGATCCTGAATGTCAACCGGCTACTTACGCTCCTCCGACAACAAGGACTCCGATTATAACTTCCAAGCCCAATTGCTATCCAGGTTCTTCGGATCCTCGTTGCCCGAAGATTCCACCTACCACGCCAGAGCCAAAGTGCTATCCCGGTTCTTCAGATCCTGAATGCCTTAACTGCTTCCCCGGATCGCCAGATCCAAGATGCCCAAAGGTTCCAACAACCAGGAAGGCTGGATGTTACGAGGGCTCGGATGATCCCAAATGCCAGCCTGCCACTTACTTGCCGCCATCAAGTCATCGCCCCCCGACTATTGCGCCTAAGCCCAATTGCTATCCAGGATCGACGGATCCGAGGTGTCCGGCAGTCACAAGGGCAACAACAATAAGAACACCTATAACTACATCGAAGTCCAGATGCTACCCAGGCTCAAGTGATCCCGAATGTCAACCGGCAACTTACTCTCCTCCGACAACAAGAACTCCTATAACCACGTCTAAGCCCAATTGCTATCCAGGCTCAACAGATAGTCGGTGCCCAAAAATAACTACTCAACGGCCAAAATGTTATCCTGGATCTACAGATCCTGAGTGCCAACCAGCCACTTATCTGCCACCCACAACTAGGCGTACAACGATTGCTACAGCCAAGCCAAGGTGCTACCCTGGATCTAATGACCCGGAATGCCAGCCAGCAACTTACGCTCCTCCGACGACTAGGACGCCTGTCACAACTTCTAAGCCTAATTGCTATCCAGGCTCTACAGATAGCCGCTGTCCAAAAATAACGACTGTCAGACCAAAATGTTATCCAGGATCCACAGATCCTGAGTGCCAACCAGCTGCCTACCTTCCTCCCACAACTAGGCGTACAACAATCGCTACGGCAAAGCCACGGTGCTACCCTGGATCCAATGACCCTGAGTGTCAGCCAGCCACTTATGCTCCTCCCACAACCAGGACTCCGATTACAACTTCCAAGCCCAATTGCTATCCAGGATCAACAGATAGTCGGTGCCCTAGAGTAACGACTCAAAGGCCAAAATGTTATCCTGGTTCTACGGATCCAGACTGTCAACCGGCAACTTATCTTCCTCCAGTAACTGCAAGGACAACGATTCCAACTGCTAAGCCAAGGTGCTACCCCGGTTCTAAAGATCTCGAATGCCAACCTGCAACTTACTCTCCTCCGACAACGAGAACTCCTATAACTACTGCCAAGCCCAATTGCTACCCAGGTTCAACTGATAGTCGGTGCCCAAGAATAACGACTCAAAGGCCAAAATGTTACCCAGGATCTACAGATCCTGAGTGCCAACCAGCCACTTATCTGCCACCCACAACTAGGCGTACAACGATTGCTACGGCAAAGCCACGGTGTTATCCGGGCTCAAACGATCCTGAATGCCAACCTATCACTTACGCTCCTCCGACAACAAGGACTCCGATTACAACTTCGAAGCCAAATTGCTATCCAGGTTCTTCGGACCCTCGTTGCCCTAAGACTCCACCTACCACGCCAGAACCAAAGTGTTATCCCGGCTCCCCAGATCCAGAATGTTTGAATTGTTTCCCAGGATCGCCAGACCCAAGGTGCCCCAAAGTGCCAACTACCAGAAAGGCAGGTTGCTTTGATGGTTCCGATGATCCAAAATGCCAGCCTGCCACTTACCTACCGCCATCAACTCGTCGTCCAACCACTATCGCTCCAAAGCCCAATTGCTACCCAGGATCAACGGATCCGAGGTGTCCGGCAGTCACAAGGCCAACAACAATAAGGACACCAATAACTACATCTAAGCCTAGATGTTACCCAGGTTCTAATGATCCTCTGTGTCAGCCCCCTGCAACAACAAGACCTCCAGTTACAACATTTAAGCCAAGATGTAACCCGGGCTCCTCAGACCCCGACTGCCAACCAGCAACTTACCTTCCGCCAGTAACTGCAAGGACAACGATTCCAACTGTTAGGCCAACATACACCTCTCCTACAACGAGGACACCTATAACAACGTCGAAGCCAAATTGTTACCCAGGATCGACAGATAGTCGCTGCCCGCAAGTCCCCCCAACTACACAAGAACCAAGGTGCTATCCTGGATCTAAGAACCCTGAGTGTCAACCAGCAACTAGAGTTCCCATTACTACATCAAAGCCAAGATGTTACCCAGGGTCACCAGATCCCCAGTGTCAACCCGCTACATATCTGCCTCCAGTAACTGCAAGGACAACGATTCCAACTGTTAGGCCAACATACACTCCTCCTACAACGAGGACGCCAATAACTACTTCAAAGCCAAATTGCTATCCGGGCTCGACAGATAGTCGATGCCCGCAGGAACCAGTCCCGACACCGAGACCTAGATGTTATCCTGGCTCAACGGATCCGGAATGTCAACCAGCCACTTACTTGCCACCAGTCACAGTCCGAACAACAGTTCCAACGGCAAAGCCAAGGTGTTATCCGGGCTCAAACGATCCTGATTGTCAGCCAGCCACTTACGCTCCTCCGACGACAAGGACGCCTGTTACTACTTCCAAGCCCAATTGCTATCCAGGCTCGACAGATAGTCGCTGCCCAAAAATAACTACTCAACGGCCAAAATGTTATCCTGGATCTACAGATCCTGAGTGCCAACCAGCTACCTACCTTCCTCCCACAACTAGGCGTACAACGATTGCTACGGCAAAGCCAAGGTGCTACCCTGGATCCAATGACCCTGAGTGTCAGCCAGCCACTTATGCTCCTCCAACAACCAGGACTCCAGTAACTACTTCCAAGCCAAATTGCTATCCAGGCTCTTCGGACCCTCGGTGCCCGAAGATTCCACCTACCACGCCAGAACCAAAGTGCTATCCCGGTTCTTCAGATCCTGAATGCCTTAACTGCTTCCCCGGATCGCCAGATCCCAGATGCCCAAAGGTTCCAACAACCAGGAAGGCTGGATGTTACGAGGGCTCGGATGATCCCAAATGCCAGCCCGCCACTTACTTGCCACCATCAACTCGTCGTCCAACCACTATTGCGCCTAAGCCCAATTGCTATCCAGGATCGACGGATCCGAGGTGTCCGGCAGTGACACAGCCACCAACAATTAGACCACCAATTACTACGCAAAGGCCAAGGTGTTTCCCGGGCTCCTCTGATCCTGACTGCGCGCCTGCAACGTACTTGCCCCCGACGACAAGGACACCTGTAACCACTTCCAAGCCAAACTGTTATCCCGGATCCACCGATCCAAGGTGTCCGGCAGTGACACAGCCACCAACATTAAGACCACCAATTACTACGCAAAGGCCAAGATGTTTCCCGGGCTCCTCTGATCCTGACTGCGCGCCTGACTTGCCCCCGACGACAAGGACACCTGTAACCACTTCCAAGCCAAACTGTTATCCAGGCTCCAAGGACAGACGTTGTCCGCAAGAGCCCTCGCCAACGCCTAAGCCAAGGTGCTATCCAGGCTCGTCAGATCCTGAATGTCTGGTGGTAACGACGACGAGGACGCTGATCGACGCTACCACGCCCGTTTACTGCTACCCGGGATCCATCGATCCACGTTGTCCCGACTCCGGATACAAGGGCACCAGTCGAATTCCTGCCACGTATCTGCCGCCATTGAGCGATCCTGGTTACGATAGGACCATTCGTAACGCGAAGACCTCCTTCTTCAAGGAGATCAACCACCTGGCCTTCACGGACAACAATGTCTTCGAACTGGACGACGACGAGGCCGAGCCATCGCGAGTGAAGCGCGAGCTGAGATCCGATGACCAGGACCTTGACCAGAACGAGGACCTTCTCTCGCGGAAGATTGTCAAGCGCGAGGCAAACGAGCGGCCATCAGAGCAAGAAGTGATTTCCCTGACCCTCGGCGTGCGGATGGGCATCAGTGTAAAATAGTCGTTGGAGTTCTAGTAGCCGTTAAGCGTAACCATATTATAATATCTCCATACACCGATATGTATTTAACCTAGAATGATATTCATTAAATATAAACCTATGTACAAATGTACAGCTCGGCCTCGGCGCTGAATCGGGGGATAAGGGACAGTCCCTGAAGGGATAACATACTCGTACTCTCATTAAGTTAACGTGTAAATAGGCCCCTACTTTCACTTACAATTAAAGTTATACGATTGTACTTTAATAATTTAATTAAATAGTTCGGTAATTATGTGTGGGAACAAACGCTAATTGAGCTAATTGAAGGAGCTGCTCTTAAGACTCCGGATAGCGGCAATAGGAGTTGCTCTCGATGGACTCGTGTGGAATCCACTCCTCGTACAGCGGCAGTCGGTTCTTCAGGGTCTCGATCTCCCTCAGAATCCGCATGACATTGCCGCCCACCAGCTTCTTGATGGCCGCATTGCCCCAGACCCTATCCCTGGCCAGTTCCGCCAGCAGCAGGGCATAGCTCTTGGGAGCTCCACCCAATCCAATGTGATCCACACCAGCCACCTTGCGCACATAGTTAATGGCAGTGATCGCCTCCCGGACGCCCAGAGTCCGATCGCCGCAGCGCTCCAAGTTGAGCAGTATCACTCCTCCGTTCTCGGGCAACAGGCTGAGGTTATATTGAAAGGGTTAGAGGGGTAAGATGAGGTCCTAGTGGAATATTACCTAAGTACGTGGTCGGGAATGGAAGCAATGTTGGTGCTGTTGCACATAGAAAGCGGCGTGGCGTTAGTGAGGAGTACGGGCGCCTTGGCTGTTTTCAAGACGGCCAGCATGGCAGCCTCGCTGAGCATCGAAATCTCCACCAGCATTCCCAGGCGATTCATCTCGAAGAGCATCGTCTGGAAACGGAGAATCACATATATTATTAAATTTCTTATTAAATATAAATCGTTATTTACTAACCTGTCCAAATTCGTTGAATGAATTCGTCACATTCTCCTCGACGAGGTAATCAGGCCGTCGGATGGCCGCCGCCGCCCATGGAGTGGTGCACTCCAAGCTGGTGATGGACACAAACCGGGCTCCCAACAGATAGATCGAGCGCAGGACCGCCGTGCTGGTGCCGAGAGCATGGCCTCCACTTATGCCCATTAGAACGGCCACCTCGCCGCGGATATGTGTCTGCTCCATCTCATCGGCGGACTCCACAATGTGCATCAGATCGCTGGCAGCGGTAATGCGCTTAGCCCTGTCAATACCCTCCAAGGTGAGCTGCACTGCATCCAGGTACTGGGCTCCGCACGGCACGGCGATGGGCCAGAGCACAGCCCCGATGTGATTCTGCCGCACCTCGAACAGATTGCTGCTGTTCAGATTCATGGTGCTCGGTGGCTTCCAGGAGCCCTCGATTAGCGGCGACTCCGTCAGCAGGCGGCGTATGAAAGCTAGCCGGGCCTCCAGCAGCGACGAGGAGCGGAGTTGCAGCGCCAGGGGAATACCTCCGGCCATGGCGATGCAGATGAGCACCACACCCACGCCCAGTAGAATCTTGCGACCCCTGGATCTCTCCGGGCGTTCGCCCGAGGACTCGCTGCAGGAATCCTTCTTGGTACTGTAGGTGGGTATGCCGCCATTGGAACACCTGATCTTCTCAGTTCCGCCACCGAACTTGGTTATCTCCGCGGGCAGCTCGATGTCCGCTATCTCCGTGAACACAAAACATTGCTGCTTGCAGTGCGGCTGGTGCTGGTGCAGAGGATGGACCTCCAGGAATTCCCGGCTCGGCACAGGATTCATTGCATCATTTGTATGGAATGCCAACTGTTTTTCCTCTCGGAGGCTACCGAGCGACGTTTTGGTTTCTATTCAACAAGCTTGCACCGCAACAAAAGCCTGAAACTGGAGTAGTATTGATTTTTACCACATCCCTGCAGGTCCTTTCAACTGCCCATTACTTGCTGTCAAGGACATGCGCGGTATACCTTTCCCATCGGTATGGCAGCATCCAAACTGGGCGGGCTAGGTATATTTTTGAATAACATTATAGAAAGCATGATAATTAGTATATAAAAAAGAAAGGATGCAATTTTTGGAAAGCTAAAGTTTATATATTCTTGCAGGAAAATCGATCACAGCTAAGACAAATATGCTTTAATTTCGATACCAGCATTAAAAATTTTAAATATTAAAAATTTAGGTTTATTGAGAATTTTAACGATGTAATTAACGATGTAACCCCTTATTAAAATTGGAAAAATCGAGTAAACCAGTAAGCTGTTAATGCTGATCAAGAATATATAAGATTTATGGGGTCGAAAACAACTCCTTCACAGTCTTTTATCTTTATAATTCCTTCAGAATTCTGTGAAAAATAAGGCTCAGTTGAGGAAGTAACTTTAAAAAACGGTGTGAAAAAGCGAATCCCATAAATGTACGTCGTCTTTGTAAAATTCTTTATATTATAATTCAATTTCATATTCTACTATTTCTTGTGAGCGGCTATGACGATCTTCATCAGCTTCTGTGGGGGCAAAGACTCCAGGACGCACAGCAACTGTATCTGATTGGTGATGCAGTTTGAGCTTAAAGCGATTTGCACGGCCTGGGCGAAGCGTTCCATGCACTTCTGATAGGCTGCATCCGTGTCCGGGTCCGTCTTGGACTCGCTGAGACGGGCGCAATGGTTCTGCAGGGACTGCACAATCTGCATGAGGTCCTGGATGGGCAGAGCGGTGGTCTCCCCGCTGCTAACCAGCTGCTGGAGGGTGCGCAGGAGGGATAGATGCAGATTGCTGTAGGCAGGCCTGTTGGAAACCAAGGGAGCCAGCACTACCCACCGCAAGAGTCCGGCCAAAGGCGTAGCAAAGGGCATAGCTATAGCACCTGCTGGCAGAATCAAGGGCTGCTGCGAGGCCTGGCACAACGTGGGATTCTCCGTCATCCATTCGGTTATCGTGTCCAGCAACGCATCTGGCGGCGGGGTCAGCACATGGGAGCGCTGTTCGTTCAGATACAGATCTGCCACGGCCACCATAAAGTTGGCCGCAAAGTGCGGCCCCACCATCGGCAGATGCTTCAGTTGCTCGGGCGTCTTCCGCGTGTAGGATATAAAGTCGCTAACTATGTTCTGCGCCACCTCCAAGCTGAGCGGCGTTTTGCACCCCACCTGTTGCATCCAGGTGCCGGCGGAGGAGAGAAGCGGCGCTACAGAGCCGGAAACCGCTGTGCTTATAAGCCGGGACAGAAGCTTGGAGCGTTGGGGGGTCAAGTGGCTGCCGAACAGTGAGAGGAATATGGCATTGCGGGTGGCATCCCTGCCGGGCCGAGAGAAGTACTCAATCAGCGCAATGATCAGCTGGAACTCCTGGAAAAGGTTTAACTGGCTGATCGGCAGCGCCTGCGACTTTAGCGGGCCATCCTTGGCACTCCTCTCCAGGAATATGTACTCCGATATGATTTGCATCACCATGTTCTGCTTGTTTCGGCTGGCAATCAGGGTTTCTGCAATTGCAATAGTTTAAGATACATAATTGCTTAAATTTGGGTAAATTATTTTACCCAATCGTGTCAGTGCCTCCACCGCGCAAGTGGGATAGTTTTCCAGCTTCATATCCATCTTCCTTAGCCCCGACTTGTTGTTGTCCACGGATAAAGACATTATTCTTCCTACTAATTATGTTTATTAATCATAGATGGGCTTTTAAACTACGAAAAGCGTAAAAAAAAATCAAAATAATAACAATTGGTAAATATATCTATTTTGAAGATGGGGAGAGTTCGATAGACTGTTCGATAGATACATACCTTTTTTCTGACCTATGGTCACACTCTTAAAAATATCTGTTATCCGTTACCCCACGGATAAATATTCGAATTCGAATATTAAGGTGGGAAACATAAAATTTATATATTGTAAATTTCCGTAATTCTTCAAAAATTTAACGACATAATACTAAAAATAGTTTTATGAATTTATTTTAGGGATAACGTTTTCGGCCCTATTAAACATATATATTCTTGATCACCATCAAAACTGCTAAAACTTAAAAGAACAGATGAGTTTTAAAGAGTTTTAATGAAACATTAAAAACATACATCCAGATGATTTTTTAAACATTTGTATTACATCGACATATTTTTTAAACTACTTAAATAATCGAATTGCATAAAGGTTACGTATTAATATATTTATTCGAACCCATTTATAAGAAATATATATTTGAAATAGGTTTTCTATTATATCAGCTCTACATCTATAATTTTTTGATGTAAATACTATTATTATTATAAACATATCAACTATAAAAACTTTATTGAAATTTGTTTTTGTTTTTTTCACAGCCGATTTCAATACTGACTTATAATTCTACAAAATTCGCTGTTTAACTTAAATTCTTCATAAAATATATATGTATGTACAGCTACAAATCAATGTTTGATTTGTGATAAGCCAGGTAAGAATACCTGTGCTAATGGAGTACTAAGTTACCTTAACTAAATAAATTAATAGATACCAGGCAGACACATAAAATGGACCAAATTAAAACGAACACAAGCCAGGCACTGGACTTGAAGGGGCTTTGAAATTGATTTATAACGCCGCTTCCCAGAAGCTCCGAGCACGTTTTTCTCGCAAAGTACACCAGGAAAATGGGGATTAGATACTGTATTCCAGTGCCAGCGTACGTGCCAGTAAAAGCCACTAAACTGGACAGACTTTCGGTGAAATAGGTAATACAGAACGGCGGAATGATGGCGAACAGGGGAAACATCAGACGGACGAGGAGGCTGTAGGACTCGTATTGGGACATGTCCAGGAACAGAGCTTGCAGATTATTCTTTAGGGTTATGGCCACGATGGGGAAGCTGGTCGAAAGGGTAAAGATGGGGAAGAGCGCCAGGAAGTAATCAATGCAAATCAATAGACCCGACCAAAAGTCGATGTAGGTCACATCATAGGGGAGGAAGTCCAAAGTGTAAAGATCTTCAATTCGCTCAAAGGCAAAGATGCCTGTCATGGCTAGTAAAATGTAAAAAGCACAGATGACGATATAGTCAATAGAGAGAATCTTTGATACCATCGACTTGTGCTTGAGTGGCGCCAGCAGGCTGGGCAATGAATGGTGGCACATAAAGGAGTAGACACAGGCGCCGAAAAGCGATGGTATGCCATAAACATTAAAGCTCTCGGGGTGTCCCTTGGCTCCTTGAGTAATCAGTAGCTTCAGCGATATACAGATCATCAGGGTGAAGGCTGTAAAACAAAACTGATGAGTCTAACAATCGTAAATGTTTGACTATACGTACCTAGCCAACGGAAGGCAGCGGTAAGCATCTGCAAGTATTTGGTTTTTTGTACATTGAAAGCGGCAAACGGGCCGAAGATCAGGGTGAATCCAATTAAAAACACTCTGTACATGCTGAGCCGAGATATTGTGTGTTCTCTCCAACAGGGTCGCGCTGTGTTATTCTTAAAGTCTCCCGGCCATAACATTAAATTATTCGTGTCCGTTCCATTGGTTTGATCACTGAGGAAATAATTATTGTATTTATTGCAATCTTGGAAAATAGACAGCAATCAGATACTCACCACACAACGTCCCGTAGACTTCTTGCCACGGCGGCGGAATATATGCTCAGGTCGCCGTACAAATATACTATCAGGCAGAGATAAAACATAATGCGTCCGAATTCGTTGAAGAAGAGTGACGCCATTTCGCCGAGTTCGAACTTGTGCGACAGCTGATAGTAGTGGAACTCCCTGTTCTGGATAGTCAGCGGAACGCGCTCAAAGTCGCCCACCTGATCCGTTCCAGAAGCCAGGGAAACCTCGTCGGCATTCTCGTCGTTCTCGCTGCTCTCCGCCGAACTCCTGCTCTGGCGCAGAGCCTGCAACGTTTGCCAGTTCCGGATGGCATTCGCACAGGCCATGGCCTCGATGATAAAGGTGACGGTCATGTAGCTGACGATGGCCAGCAGCACGATGACAATGAGGCTCAGCATCCATCCTGCCTTGGCGAACACACCGGGCAGGGTCAGAGCTCCAGTTCCCACAATAAGATTGAAGATGAATATAAAGCCGACCTACGAACAAAAAAGTGAATATATGCATTACTCATTGAACAGGGCGAAAAAAAAGCAACAGATGTTTCTTTAATGGTATCCGATTCGGCAGGTATTTTGCCTACGCAGCAAAAATTGTGCAATCGCTTGTTTGCACAGACATATATGCAATTACATCCACTCCCATTTCATGCGGGAATGCAGCTTAAATTGATAAGTGGTCTTATGGTCACTGAACCCAACTAAACATGGTATTTGTGGCGCAAGAAAGATAGTAAACAGGGAACTAGTGCCTGTCTTTGTTTTCGTTTTGTGTTTAAAGTAGTAACTGCTTTTGCTCGCTTCTTACCAGATTCGAGTACGTGGGTGCGGCCTCTCTTCCGTTGACCAAGCGGGGCATCTTGAAAATGCTGGTTTCTTTGTTTCTTTTTTTTAGCAGACTTCCTCTATTCAATTCAATGCAACAATCAATGCGCAAACAAAAAACAATAATAGACGAAGAACTGATGGAGCAGTTCGATTCAGTGTGACCAGGTGGTCGTACAAAAAACATACCGAAAAAGGGCATAACGCTAAACTACAAATAAAACTAAATAATTTATTATTATTTAAGAAAAATATATATTTTCTTTGATATAGTTAAATAAAATGTAAGAAGTTGATAGCAACTCAAATTTTGAACCTTCTCCTTCAAGCGCATAAATTACTTTTAATATAACTATCAAAAACAGTTTGAAAAACAATAAAACCAATTTTTATGATATATATTCGCATTTCAATTATTAGGCCCGAAATATATATAGTAAGCCCTCGTATTATACATTTATAACCACATTCTTTCGTAATTATTTCTATATATGTACATTGCACAACAAAAGGCAGTTTTGCGAATAAAAACAGAACTAAACTAATTCATTTGTGGTTCTAGGCACCTAGAATTTTTCAAATTTTAAACAATCAACAAATATTCTAGTCCTTTGGCGACGCTCTTTTGCTCTGGTTCTTCTTCCGGTTCTCCAATATACTCGTGATGAAGAACTCGCCGGCTTTATAAGAGCTGCGAACCAGGGGACCACTGGCCGTGTACAGGAATCCCAGCTCGTTGCCGCGCTCCTCCCAGTGCTTGAACTTTTCCGGCGTAACGTACTCTATGACTTTGAGATGTCTGTTGGTGGGCTGCATGTACTGGCCCAAGGTGACACAGTCGACGCCGGCATCTCTCAAGTCCTTCAATGTGGTCTCAATCTCCTCGTCGGTTTCCCCGAGACCCAGCATAATGGAGCTCTTTGTAATGAGATTGGGATTAAAACGCTTCGCTTCGGTGAGGACCTGCAGCGTCTGGCGATAATGGGCGCGTCTATCTCGCACATAAGGAGTGAGCTTCTCAACTGTCTCAATGTTGTGCGCATAAACGTCAAGGCCACAATTGGCAATCGTCTCAACGCACTCCAAATTTCCGCGAAAATCTGGCACCAGGCATTCCACGAAGATGTTGGAGTTTCTAAAAGCAAGTATTTTAATTATTAAAAACTATCTAGGAACTGGAATGAATAATTAGTAACTAATAACTCAACAAATTAATATTGTTCTTACCGCGCCTTGATTTCCTTTACAGTTTCCGCAATGTGCTTTGAGCCACCGTCAGCCAAATCTGCGGAGAAATAAACATTTATTTAGAAACTAGTAATTTTATAGTTGCACGAGTACCTACCATCACGATCCACGGAAGTCAACACAATGTAATCCAATCCCCAGGATGCAATGGCCGTGGCGGTATTCACGGGCTCGTTTACGTCCAGCGGCGGTGGTTTTCTTGCTGTTTTCACCGAACAGAAGCGACAGCCTCGCGTGCAAGTGTCGCCCATTAGCTGGAAACAATCATGGAAATGTTAAATCTCTAGATTTTCAACTGAGACCACAGATAACGAACACTTTCGCTTATCAACGTAGGTCAAGGTCAAGAGATGCTTCTCACCATAATCGTGGCTGTTTGAGTGCCATGCTCGCCGCCGCCCCAGCACTCGCCAATGTTTGGACACCGTGCCTCCTCGCACACGGTGGAGAGCTTGAGCTCACGCATCTGTTCCTTGATCCGGGCGTAGTTCTTGCCCACAGGAATCGTGGTCTTCAGCCAGGGAGGCAGCCGCAGGCGCTGTTCCTCGCCCTTTTCGCGTCGCAACTTTCCTTCGTAGTCATCCCATTCGCTCTTTGAGTAGTCCGGATTCTGGACAAAGTCCTGGAAATTGGGACCCTTGGCCAGGCGTTCGCGGATCTCCTCAAGCTTTTCCGCATTTGTTGACGCCGCACGCTGTAATTTCAATCAATAAATATATTGGATCGACTTAACACTTGCATGTCGCTGTTTTAACTAATAATACTTACGGTGACAATCACTATGGGAGTTTCAACGTGTGATTTTAGGGCTCGCAACATGGTTAAATCTTTAATTGTTTTGCTAAATTATGTTGTTTTGTTGGGTCTTATGAAATGATTTGTGTGACCGTGCTTTTCTTTGGTATTTTTACTTTGATAGGTGTTTTGATTTATCGATTTTAAATACAATTAATTTTAAATCAATTTTAATCAGATAAATTCTTTGTGCCCAAAGAGGAAACAGTAAATAAATGATATAGTTTTCTTCATTTGGTTTAATTATGTAATTAAAATTTGTTTTAAATAAAAGTTGATCAAAAATCGATTACTGAGCCGGACTAGTGTTGGTCCATCACTAGTCTATGAGTCGCGTTCTTGTCAAAACAAAAGAAAGTTTTTGCAAAGCGACATTTCATTCGGTTCCACTAATTGTGAGTACCTATGCCGCCTGCATTTCTTGGAAACTCCCCAACTAAACGATATCGAACGCCTTAAAAGCGCCCCCACACACAAATACGGCTTCGCAGTGGTCGGCGTCCAGCGCTACGGAGGCGAACGAACGCACACCACTCATGGCTGCTCATGTCCAGTCTACCAGCTCCTCCGGACCATCGGGCGTGGGAGTGGGTGCTGATGACGGCATGAACGGCGAGACAGAGCGTTTGGAGCGTCCTCCAAAGCGGCAGCAGCAGCGGAACAACTACGGATCCAGTGACCAGGATACTCCAGATGCGGTGGGTTTAACTTACTTCCGATTCTGCGTGGGAATTGTGACTGTTTTTATTATTATTTTCCCCAGGCTATACTTGCAGTTCCCAATGTGGTGATACGGGAATCTGGCGGACCACATCCTTCAAGACTGAGTGGGGGCGGCGCCGGTGGTCCGCCCACAAATGAAACGGAAGAGGAACAGGGCTTGAAGTACGGTGCCCAGCATGTCATTAAGTTGTTTGTGCCCGTCTCCCTCTGCATGTTGGTTGTGGTGGCCACCATCAACTCCATCAGCTTCTATTCCAGCACGGATGTCTATCTGTAAGTTGAATCTGCCTTCGCATACGTGCTCCCACTGACTGACTGACTCCTCTTCCGCAGCTTGTACACTCCCTTCCATGAGCTCTCGCCCGAACCGAGCGTTAAGTTCTGGAACGCCCTGGCGAACTCCCTGATTCTGATGAGCGTGGTGGTGGTGATGACCATTCTGTTGATTGTTTTGTATAAAAAACGTTGCTATCGCATCATCCATGGCTGGCTTATCCTCTCCTCCTTTATGCTATTATTCATATTTACGTACTTATACTTGGAGTGAGTAGGGGCACCCTTTTTGCTGATTTTCTTAATTACATATCGCCTTTTCAAGGGAACTCCTGCGTGCCTATAACATACCCATGGACTATCCCACGGCTCTGCTGATCATGTGGAACTTCGGTGTGGTCGGAATGATGTCCATACATTGGCAGGGACCACTCAGGTTGCAGCAGGGATATCTGATATTTGTGGCAGCCCTGATGGCCTTGGTTTTCATCAAATATCTGCCTGAGTGGACTGCCTGGGCTGTGCTGGCTGCCATTTCTGTTTGGGGTAAGTTTTTGGGTCAACTTGTCTGTATATTAGCATTTTTTAATATCCATGTATTCTCCAGATCTCATAGCGGTCCTCTCACCAAGAGGACCCCTTCGCATACTCGTGGAGACGGCACAGGAGCGGAATGAACAAATCTTTCCCGCCCTGATCTATTCATGTATTTATGTCACTAATCCAAATGGTCTAGATTTAATACTGGTTTTATTCCTTAGCCACCGTCATTTACACATACATGGGCACTCATTACACGCCACAGCAATCACAGGCAACCGCCTCATCATCGCCCTCGTCCAGTAATTCCACCACCACGACACGGGCCACACAAAACTCGCTGGCATCGCCTGAGGCAGCGGCGGTTAGTAGTGGCGCACGTTCAGGTAACAACTCCCAACGACCCCATCCGCAGCAGACTCAGCGGGATGATGGTGGCAACGCACTGGCAGCTGAAGGTATGCCACTTGTGACTTTTAAAAGCAATTTGCGCGGAAACGGTACATATGCATTATATATTTTTTATGATTTATCTTTATATCCTATCAAATGTGTGTATATTTCGCTTATTTGTCATTTTGTCTGTTTTTCACGTCTTGTTTAGTATTGTTTGGGCATATGGTATAAAGCGCTGCTACTTAGTAGAACATCATTCGAGATAAAGCTGCGAAATGAACTCCATTTCAAAGCCCTCCAAATCAAGGATTACCTTTAATTTCTCATTTTACTTGATTTTTGCAGCTGAGGCAGCGGGATTCACCCAAGAATGGTCTGCTAATCTCAGCGAGCGAGTGGCTCGTCGTCAGATCGAAGTTCAGAGTACACAGAGCGGCAATGCTCAGCGTTCCAACGAGTATCGCACAGTGACGGCGCCAGATCCGAGTCAGCAGGAGGGGCAAGAAGAACGTAAGTTGATCGAACAATTTTACTAAAACACTCATTCTACATAATTTCCAACAGGTGGCATCAAACTGGGCCTTGGCGACTTCATATTCTACTCGGTTTTGGTGGGCAAAGCCTCAAGCTATGGCGACTGGACCACCACAATCGCTTGTTTTGTGGCAATTCTTATTGGACTCTGCCTAACGCTCCTGCTGTTGGCCATTTGGCGCAAGGCCCTGCCCGCTCTGCCCATCTCAATAACATTCGGATTGATATTCTGCTTTGCCACCAGTGCTGTGGTAAAGCCGTTCATGGAGAACCTGTCGGCCAAGCAGGTGTTTATATGAACACAAAAGAAGGAAAGACAAGGACACAAGGAAGTGTCGCTCAGTATCATAGTCTAACAGCTTTTTGTAACCATTTCTTTATTTAACAAAATGCATAGTAACGGAACTCGACTAATTACTCCACCTTGCGCTTTATGATTGTTTTGTCCACGATGTTGATCAGCCAGCCGGGCTCCAGGCCGTAGAATATTTGCCTGGGATCCTTCGTAGTTGTGAGCATCTCGTAGGCGGAATCATTTTCGATTTTAGGCAGCTCATAGCCGTATTTCTGGGCCAGCACCAGGCGCTCTTTACTAATCTCTTCAGGATTGGCCAGATAGCCGCGATTCTTGGGATTCGTGTAGTATTCCACGGCGTCCTGGGGCGGCAGCATCCGGCTGGGTATGGGCACACCCTTCTGGAACCACTTTTGCGGATTGGCCAGCATGTGCAGGCTGCGCGGATCATAGTAAGCGGTGCGAATCACGCCGCCGTTCTTCTCCACAGCTGCTATGACCGCCTCGCTGGCGTGCTGCACTTCGATGTTGATCTTGGCCTTGAAGTTGTCCAAGCCGTCATCCGTTAGCTGGAAACCGTACTCCAGCTCCGCTGGCTTCAGCTTCAGCAGTCCCGAGTTGCACAGCGTACTGATATCTACGGGCTGGCTTGTGTCTATCCGGTTGGTGTCGATGAGCACCTGCAGCTGGAGTAGGGAGATGGGCGGGTACTGGCGCTTCAAGTGGTGCCCCTTGTAGTAGGGCTCGTAGGGGAATCGCATGTAAAAGGGCTGATTTCCCGTCTCATATCCCAGTCGCATGAAGTTCTGCCGCTGTCCGGATCCCTTATTGCCTGCTCCGTGCTTGTCGCCGCCGTGCTGGGCCCGGCCACGCTTGTCCTGAAGGATTTGCAAAGAAAATCACATAAATTAACCAATTGCATGTTGTTATTCAACCGGCTGGCACGCACATTCTGTTTGGAGTTGGGATTTGGCCGGAGATTTCCAATCTGAACGCGCGGCAACGTGCGCAGCAGCTTCAGCGCCTTGTCCGAGGTCTCCCGCAGGTGTGCCATGGCCAAAAACTACTTAGTTTATTTAATAATATTAAGTTTAACTGGAGAAAAATAAAATTATACACAGCGTGACCGCGCTGGACCAAACGAGAAATACCAATTTTATCTCAAAAATATACTATAAAATACTATATCATATTTTTTAAAATACCACTATAAATACCATAGCAAATACGTCGCCTAGAAATTCAAATTATAATATATAATATGTAAAAATAATAACTGACTTATTATATATATAAAAAAATAAGGTTTTCCCCATTGCGAAAAATG
>VNJS01002814.1:0-33849 GCA_008042575.1 Drosophila watanabei | reverse complement strand
AGCTTTATATATTATTTTAGATTTTAAGATTAAATTTCATAAAAATCGGATGACTATATCATATAGCTGCTATAGGAACGATCGGGAAATTTGTAGAAAAAAGAATTATAACTTTGTCAGTTTTCAACATACTAGTATTTCATATTTTTTCAGAATTTTGTTGTAAATTTCATAAGAATCGGACGACTATATCAAATAGCTGCCATACAAACGGTCGGTAAAAAATGTAAAACTGTAAAAAATGTAAAACTGTAAAATTGTATGAATATGAAAGTAATATTATATTGGGATAGATTAAAATTGATACAATTGGAATCTGCAAGGGTATACAAACTTCGGCGTGCCGAAGTTAGCTTCTTTTCTTGTTTTTATTGTATTTCTATCTCCACCTGTACAATGCACTCAACGACCCATTCTGAATATAAAAGACCACTTTTTGAAACGAATCTGTATAAAATGAATCATGTTATGCTTTTACTTAAGTTGAATTATTAAACCTTTAGCTTTATCTCCCAAAAAACAGAGGTTAGGTTCTATTATATATTTTTCCACGACTGTATCTATTGGTGAATCAAGCAAATAAGATTTATTTTTCTCTTGAGTACTAAAAAGAGTTTGAAATAATGGCTGCGTTCAGCAGAACAACTTGATCACTGATCAGTGATGGATCAGTAATCTGTAGTCAAGTGTATTCTGTTGAGTGCTCATAATACATTAAAATTATAAACATGGTTAACTTGAGACAAAGATAAGTCAAGCAAGCCATCAATAAGGTCATGCTGTGCCGCAGTTTGAAAGACATTTGACACACCATCTGATGACCAACGCGCTCCAGGAATATTGAAGTCCCCTAAAGTCACTAGTTGGTCTCTATCTGAAAGTCTATTGGAAACGGCCTTAACTGCCAAATGGTGTTTCCAGTAATAAGGCTCTTCAGCAGATGGAGGAACATAAGAGCATATTATATATATAAAACTATCTGGCAACTATAGTTTTCCACAGATAAATACACAGTCTGTCAAATCGTTTAGAACAACCAGTTCAGAGATAAGGGAAAAGTCAACTCCACCTTCTCGCTGGGAAAGACGGTCCCATCTATAAATTGTGTACTTCCACGGAAAATTTTCGAAGCTGAGTATCTCCGGCTTTAACCAGATTTCAGTAAACACATTTACTTGGGATGCGAAGGAAAAACTGTCATTATTTGGAGAGCTTGCTCTCTATAGAATTCTGATAGGAAAGTAGGAGGGAAGTAATTAGTTTTTTGCAGCTGAAGTTGATGAAGTGGTCGCATTGGTCTCATTGGTTTGTGCTAGCTATTCTGTTTTTTAGCCTTGGCCAGAAGTCTCTAGATCAAATTGTGTCAAAGAACTTGAGCGAGATTGAAAGATGAGATGTCCATGGCGTAAGAAAATGTAAACTTTTCCGCCTTTACATTTTCGTCTTGGGCTTTACCGTGCATATAGGCAAGTATATATTCAGGTTCTGGATCAGGGGCAAGCCGTGAAACAAATATTATTTTCGATAGTGAAACAGCCGTAAGGGTAATGGCAACGGCCGGTAATCCGAGCCTTGTTTGACCCTGGATCCTGGACCCTGTGACCAATAGCTGACATTTCCCTCTCAACCTCACGACACGCCTGGAAACAATAATGTATATCGAATTTATTGGAAACCACATCCACAAATGGGCCCGTAACTTCCACGCATTTAGCGTGTACGACCGCATCGCAACGCCAGCAATACAGACAAGGCGTATCTACAAAAATATTTGTTTGGCAGCCTTTAATAGTACAGACAATATTCAAGGACATTTCACAAATCTTAGATCACTGTGCGGGAGAACGGATCCATAAATACCGTGAGAGGAAGTGTTAGAGAGAAACAGTAAGAGCGAATGCAAGAGAACCGGAGAGCTTGGAATTGTTAAGCTGCAGCTGAAAGCAACGGATGGAACGGAATAGGCACACATAGCGTAAAACTAAAATTGAAAATTTATATTTATTATACACAGAAAGTTAAAAGTGTTATTTGGTTAGATGACAATTAAAGAGAAACCCCAGTGGTTTAAAATGCAATTAAAAAACAAATTCGGAGCGCATAACAAAAACATGCCCGTTCGCTGTGAAGTGAATAGACGAATTTATATAACATATAGCGAACAATTCATTTGTACTTTAAAAAGTGTTTATTTTTTGTTCACTGGTTTTCCATCCTGGTCAGAGCAAGCCGAATATAGTCGCTGCTCTATAAAAATCCATGCTCTAGTTGAAGTGTCTGTGTATTATGTTTTACAAGAACCATATGAGCAAATAACACTTTAACTTCAACCGGCAAATTGGGCTTCAGTTTTAAGATGCATTGCTTCGTAAATGGTGTCAATAAATCAAATTAAATATTGACCAGACGGGATCAATTTGGGGTTTCAAATTTTAACGCCGCCAGCAACATCCGCTTTGTAACGCGTTACCTTAACAATGAAATTATAAATTATTACACCTACCAACTAAAAAGCAAAAAAAAACTTACTTATGACGTGTTTATTATGTTTTCGGTCTAGTTGGAGTACATCTGCCGATCCAAAAGATTGGTTCCAATATATATTTTATTTAGTATGACCTTACAATGTAGTTAGCTGAATAGATAACGCGACAGAAGAACAAGAAGGTATAAAGGAGATAAGACAAGAGAACGAACAGAGCAGAAGTTGCAGTGCGCGCATGACGTGATGCTGCCGGTCTGCTCTGAACAGTTGTACTAAAATGTACAGCTTGAAGAAATAATTGAAAGAAAAAGGTTCCTTCACCGAAGATTAACCGTAAAGGAACCGCTCTCAACAAACTGCCCTCTACAGTGCAAAAACTGCCAGGAGTACAGAAACCTACTTCAGGGTCCGGCACTCGAAGTGTAACCATTTAAGGGGGTCATCCCATGTGGCGAAAAAAAAAAATCGAAATTTTTTTTTCCAATTAATATTATCTATAACTTATGAAGAATATGTGGTTAAAAAGATTTTTTGATATTCGATGCCATATGAAAGTTATAGCGCTGTGAAGGTATGCCCTTAAGAGCAGCTTACTCCTGGAATAATTATTTCTTTTGCTTTTTTCCTAAAGCTGTGTTTTTCGAACTGATCTCCATCCTAACTCAAAAACGGATGGACCGAATGACTTGAAATTTTTAGGGAATGTTAAACACACGTAAATGCATGGAATGAACTACAATCATAAAAAAAATATTAAAAACTTATATTTTTTTTTAGCAAAAAACAAAAAAAAAAAAATTGGCAATAAACGCATCTTTTTTTTCAAATGTCTGTCAAAAATTCAATTTTTTATATATTCATTTGATTGTAGTTCAGACCGTGCATTTTGGCTTGCAAATTAAAATGCCGTTTAGTTTTTTGATTTCCGATAAGCCAAACGGCCGGAATCGTGGAGATACTAAGGGTACATTTTTTTAAGGCAAGGGTGTTCAGAACGCTGTAACTCTAGTTCTACTCAATATTTTTTTACCCAAAATTTATATTCATATAGTCGAAATATATGTTTATAAGTGACAAAAAAATGAAGACTCTATCTTTTCACTGGACGAAGAAAATAAATTCTAAAAAACCCCTTAAAAAGAGGCCGTCAAATGGGATGACCCCCTTAAAAAAGCCATAAATTGAGTTTACAAAATTCCTTTCACTCAATTAAAAGTACAAAATGTCTAAAAATAATACAAGATTCAGAAATAATTCACTTTTGCTCGATATAACCACCTTTTGCTTTGACTATGGTCTGAGACGATCCAAAAACGAATCGAAAGCTGCCCTAATGTGACTTGCAAGTATTTATCCTTTTGAGAATTTACGAATTGTTCAATTAAAAATATTTTCTCGTCAGAAAACACAATGTTCGGAAGTTGACCGCTTTCGGCTAAGCGAAGCAACTCCTTCGCTCTCTCAAGTCTGACTTATCGCTGCTTCAATGTGAGATCGTGCGCCTATTGGATCTTGTAAGGCTTGACCTTAAGATCATTTTACAGTATTCGGCGGATGCTACGGTCGGATATTTTAAGTTATTTTGCCATTTGATTGGCACTTTGGGGATTTCGCTCAAGTCGCTTCTTTACTTTTTGAACCATCTCACGTGACGTTGCAGTCTTTTGGTTACAAATGGGCTTGCGCAAAGTTTGAGGTTAGGGTGACATTCTTAACTGCACTACTTTATGGAGATACCGCATTGAGTCCCACCGAGATTTTTATATGCACTTGGCCATGTTGGCCGAATCTCCCTGCTGGCCACTCGTTGCGGTTTCACTTGCCACACTCACCCGTCTCACTCCGCACACACACACACAGGCACTCGCCTGTCTGCTGGGTGCTCCGCCGCTGGTCCTGGGCTGGCACAAGTCCCTCGATGTCTTCGCTCCGGCTGGTCCGGCTGGTCTGCGTCAGCCGTCACTCAACGGCTGGGTTACTTCTCAGTTGGCTTCCTTCGAGGTGGAGGCCCGATGGCCTGCTGGTGGTTCCTAAACTCGACTTCTGTTCTGTTTTGCTTTTCTCCGCTTGCTCCATGTGGAGTGGCACTCGCCACTACGTGGTTTTGCACCGATCCACGTCAGGCTCGCTCCACGTCTATTTCACAACTCTTCGGATTTTTTCCACTGCCAAGTTCTCGTGGCCTCGCTTAGAGAACTTCTCGAAGTTTCTTGGATCTCGTTTCCTCTCGCTCTTTCCTTTCTCGCTCACTCCTACATATTTCTGCTGTCATGTGACCGCTGCTCTTGGTGAGTTTCATTGTTAGGCTTGTGTGTGTGTGTCCGTGTGCGTTGAGCTTTTTAACTAGCGATAGTAGTTTGGTGTATCTTAGCTTAACTATCGTATTGGGCTTTGCAAAGCCTTAAATCAATTTATATTTAGCTAAATCTATTTACATTATTAAATGCTATTTTCCTATTGTTTACATTATTATTCCCTATTATTTATATTGCTATATTATTATATATTATTTACATATTTATTTGTGGGGAACCGGCAGGTTCCTCACATTCCCCTCATTCTTCGGGGGGCGCAACGAAACCGTTATCCTGTTACTTTTAGAAACCTGAACGCGGATTTCCACGTCTCCGGCGTGGAATAAAAATTTCCGCGTCGATCTCCGCTCCGCATCCTCTTCGCGGTGTAAATGGTTCACCAGCGATCGTGGGAGGTGGTCCCCGTCTCCTTGGATGCGCCAATGCTGCGGCGGTCGCACCCAATCATCTGCGGGTGACAGGCGTCGCGGAGGAGGTGCCACCGGCTTCGGTGCTGCTGCTGGTGGCCTAGACGGCGGCTGTGAGGCCGCGGTAGGCCTTGGCGGCGACCGGTGGGCCATGGTAGGTCTGGACGGCGGCTGTGAGGCCGGGGTAGACCTGGGCAACGACCGGTGGGCCATGGTAGACCTGTGCGGCGGCTGCTGAGCCGCGGTAGTCCTCGATGGCGAGCTGGAGGCGGGCGTAGGGCCTCGATAGCGGCTTGCGGGCCAAGGTTGGCGGCTGGGGCGCCATGGTTGGCGGCTTAAGCGCCATGGTGGGCGGCTTGAGCGCCGCGGTGGACGGCTTGAGCGCCGCGGTGGGCGGCTTGCCGGCCGCGGTTGGCGACTTGAACGCCGTGGTTGGCGGCTTGCCGGCCGTGGTTGGCGGCTGGGGCGCCATGGTTGGCGGCTGGGGCGCCATGGTTGGCGGCTGGGGCGCAATGGTTGGCGGCTGGGGCGCCATGGTTGGCGGCTTGGGCGCCGCGTTAGGCCTGGATGGCGGCTCAGAGGCTGCTGGTGGCCTCGGTGGCGGCCTGGAGGCGGCTGGTGGCCTCGGTAGGCGGCTTGGGCACCGCGGTTGGCGGCTTCGATGGCGACATGGGCGTCGCGGTTGGCGGCTTGGATGCCGCTGGTGGCCTCGGTGGCGGCCTGGAAGCGGCTGGTGGCCTGGAAGCGGCTGGTGGCCTGAAAGCGGCTGGTGGCCTCGGTGGCGGCCTGGAGGCGGCTGGTGGCCTGGGTAGGCGGCTTGGGCACCGCGGTTGGCGGCTTCGATGGCGACTTGGGCGTCGCGGTTGGCGGCTTGGATGCCGCTGGTGGCCTCGGTGGCGGCCTGGAGGCGGCTGGTGGCCTCGGTGACTGCTCAAAAGGTTGCTGGTGGCCTCGGTGGCGCTATGGGGTCTGCGCCCGATGGGATGGTCCCTCCGTCGTCCAGGCTTCCTGGACACGGCTCGATGGCCTCCTCGACACACCGGACTAGGTACGTCCAGTCGAGGGTGTCGTCTAACGCCATAGCTGTGGAGAAACAAAGTTTTATTAGCCTTTGCGTGGTGGAAGGGCTACCTAACGGGTTTTTAGTTGTAGTTAGTTGTTAGTATGGGGGGGAGTTAAAGAGTGCGGACTTTGGAAGCATTGAGTTTCCCCCTTAGGGGAGTGGGGACGTTGGGAAGGCACACCATCCAGCAAGTGGCCCCACTGACTCAGTCTTGGCTCCTGTCACAGTGTTCTGGCTCTTGCCTTGGCCAGAATCTAGCGTCACTCGACTGCTAAATGCTCTTGTGGCTTAGTTTTCTCGCTGCTGTGCCGCCTTGATGCGGGCTTCTCGTTGCTGTGCCGTCTTGATGCGGGCTTCTCGTTGCTGTGCCGCCTCGCTGCGGGCTTCTCGTTGCTGTGCCGCCTCGCTGCGGGCTTCTTCGTTGCTGTGCCGCCTTGCTGCGGGCTTCCTTGAGCTTAGCGTCACTCGACGACTAACCGTTCTATGTCCTATTGACATTTTCTGGGTTATCTGGCCTTCCGGGTACCAGATTCTGCGCTTCTGGATCGTTGACTGCTTCTATCAGGTCTCCTAGCGATGCCGTTCTGCGATGCTTGCTCTGCGTGTGTTGCAGGCGTACTATGGTGGGCGAGATGAACCTGAGGACCTTGTACGGCCCCTCATACTTAGGCGCTAGCTTTGCGGCAAAGTTATCCGCCGCCTTTGACAAGTGATGTTGCTTCACGAATACCAAAGATCCTACCGTCGGTCTCCACTCGCGTCGTCGCAGATCATAGTGCTTCCTCTGCTCCAGCGAAGTGCGCTGGGTGTTTTCCTGGACCACCTTGAATATATCTCGCAGTAATTTCGCTTTCGCCACAGGCGAACTCGGAGCATGGCTTGGCCCCGGGGTGACTTCATCGTACAAGGCTCTTGGAAGTCTTGGTTCTCGGCCTTTAATGATGAACGCCGGGTTGAAGCCGGTGGAATCCGAAACGCTGCTATTTATGGCCAGGTTTAACTCGGGGAGGAGTTCGTCCCACGTCGTCTTCTTATCCTCGATGTACTGGGCGACCATAGTTTTAATGGTGCTATTGGCCCTCTCTGTCGGGTTCTGCTTATCCTCGATGTACTGGGCGACCATAGTTTTAATGGTGCTATTGGCCCTCTCTGTCGGGTTCTGCTTATTCTCGATGTACTGGGCGACCATAGTTTTAATGGTGCTATTGGCCCTCTCTGTCGGGTTCTGCTTATCCTCGATGTACTGGGCGACCATGGTTTTAATGGTGCTATTGGCCCTTTCTGTCGGGTTCTGCTGCGGTGTATAGGGTGCCGTATGCTGGATCTCCATTCCCGCTTGTTTGCAGAAAGCTTTAAAGGACCGACTGGTAAATAAGGCTTAAGACGATGATTTAAAATGGCTCGACGTTGATTGCGAAAACTCTGCTCAAAATAAAAAAACGTATTGACTCGGCGACGATTGTGTTTGAATTCTCGAATGTGATTCTGTTGACTGTACTCGTGGTCGATTGCTATGTGTGGGAGCAAGATGACGATGAGTGTGAAACAAAATGGCTGCGCTGTGGGGAGCATAGGTTAGCTTCGCCCTGCCTCGTGCTTTTAAAATATCGTGACCTGATTTGGTTCACCTATAGAGGACCCTTCCTCTCTCTCTTTGCTATGCTTACTTGCTTATACTTGTATGCTTGTATGCGGTATGCTGACCACGTGATCTTTTCTTTCTGGTAACCTCGTGTTTTAGGTTATGTTCGTGCTTTGCTTATATATGTATTTTACGTGCGTGGGTATACTTGAAAAAAAGTTCTCCCGAAGGCGTCTCTCGCTTAATCTATATTTGTATGGGTCTACTTGCTATTGGCAAGTTCTCCACCTCGTTTTGGGTATACTTTAGTAGAAGTTCTTTGATTTGGAAAAGTTCTCCCGAATATAAGTCTCTCGCTTAAATGTCTAAGTTGCTGGTTTTCTAGGTTATACACGTGCGATTCGTCGCGCACATATATATTTTCTTGGATTCTCGTTTTAGTTTCTTACGTTCCTCGATATATACCTCTCCTTACGTATCAAATTTGGAAAAATCTTCATTGGTGGTGCCACTCTCACGAAAGAAGCTTCCAAAGTCAGCTGTTTGTACGCGAGCGATCGGACACAGTAAAAGTGCGGAAATAATTTCAATTTTCCAATTCAAAAAACTTAAGGAAAACATAACAACTGGTTAATTTTTCTTTAATGCAGTTTGAATCAGTGGAGTTTGCCATGTGATGTCTTTGTAGTTTGGTGTTAAAGTGTGTCGCCTAAAATATTAAAATCTTACTTTATTAGTAATCTTTCAAAAGGTATACATATAAAGTGAGTCCCACCTAGTCCCATCTTGAGACCTATTGGGATTTGTAGGGTATTTTATACTCGCTTATTTGCATTTAGTGAAAAATGCCACATTTGACCACATTTCTTTAAATTTTCAATAAAAGATATCAACATTTTGCATTAAAACGCAAACTGAGAAGCTGTAATTATATCTTTATAATTATGGAAACTTATAAATACCAAATAAAATTTTTAGGTACACGGTCAAAACAAAATTTAGAAGAGGAGAAAGTCTTTATAAATCATGCAATTATAAGCCAAAATACAACTATTTTTCTATTCTATATAGGGAAACTATAGAAATTCGCTATCGGATTTCGATGAAATTTGTAAACCCTTGCAGAGTATTATAAGTTCAGCCAGAACTTTGGAACGCAGTGAAGGAGTCATCTCCGACCCTATAAAGTATATATATATAGTCTTAATCAGCATCAACAGCCGATACGATCTACCCATGTCCGTCTGTCTGTTTGTCCCTTTTTTACGCAAACTAGTCCTTCTAGTTCTTAAGCATTCTGAATGAAACTTCTTCTACTTTTACTTGTATTTAAGTCGGAATGAGCCGGATCGGTCAACTATATTATATAGCTGCTATTCAAACAATCCGTAAATTTGTTGAATAAAATTATAACTTCACTGTTTTCTAACATATCTTGATTAACTCTCGGTTATGAGCTTTATATATAATTTCAAATTTTCTGATTTAATTTTATAAAAATCGGACTACTATGTCATATAACTGCCATAGGAACGGTCGGGAAATTTTTAGGAAAAAAATGAAAACTTTGTCAGCTTTCAACATAAATTCATTTAGTTTGATATACAAGCATTATATATTACTTTAGGGTTTCCTTTTTAACTTCATAAAAATCAATATCTATATAGCTGCTAAAGCTATATCATACAGCTGCCATACAAACGATCGGTAAATGTGGAGAAAAACAGAGCCATACAAACGAACGGTAAAAGTAGAGAAAAACATTTACCGATCGTTTGTATGGCAGCTATATGATATAGTAGTCCGATTTTTATAAAATTAAAAACGAAATTTTAAAATAATATATAATGCTTGTATCTAAAAGTAGATGAAGTTAAATTTTACCTTACATGTAAAAAAAAAATGTAAAAAAACAATTGAAAAACTGTAAAAATAAAATGAATATGAAAGTAATCTATTTTATAGATAGGGATAGATTATAAATTATAGAATTGGAATCTTCAAGGGTATACAAACTTCGGCGTACCGAAGTTAGCTTCATTTGTTGTTTAAATTTAGTTAAAATGACATAATCTCGAAGTATCTAAAGTTTTGTGAATGTACATAAAAAATTACTTAATTCTTCATATGATAGCTATAGGATATAGTGCTTCAATCCGGATAATTTTTATCCAGGATCATCCCATAAATATAAAACTACGATTGGTTCAAGTTCATGTCTTTTATATTAACGGATTTATAATTTTTGCCCAGAAATGTGGTCGGCTGGACCATAGTGCTACGGTTCGGAACTCTGGGAAAATGCAAGCTGCAGAAACAATGAAAAAATTCAATCAACAATCCTAAGAAAAACAACCCAAATCCATTAACAAGACAAAAAAAATGTACACGGCTAAGCTACCATTCCCGTCTACATCGAAATGATTTCTCATCTCTGTCTAACTCATATATCCTAATATATATAAATTAACCTAATTTAGATTAATATTTGAAAACATATTGTTAGCCTCTTAAGGCCAAGAGAAGATTCAAACAAATTTTATGCGAAAATGGACGTGTTTTAGAATCACACTCGAACAATTATATGAGTCCTGAAAGAACTGGAGCCTGCATCGGATGAAATTGTTTTTATAACACTGCGCGTTCAGTGCGGCAAATTTTGACCGAGGCGTTAAATATTTCAAATTGGAAGTTAGACAACCCGTTGGGTTTTAAGGGGGGTTATGCTGTGATGTTCCATACACCTTGTTTATATCTTATGTAGAATGTGTTTTTTTTTAACAGGTTTATAGTTAAGCGTGGTTTTTTTGTTGCGACTCTGAATTCTTCTCCGTACCATTCACTACAAAAGTTTAAGCAAAAATTGCCCGGAACATTTGGAATATGGGAGTCGGCAAGTTTAAAAGTGTGCCCAAGAGATATGTCGGTGTTTTCCGGTATATTCTTGTCCAAAAATGGTATTAAATAATTTAGAACACACACTTTGGGTCATTGGCTCTACGTTAGAGAAAATCATTGAAAAATTTCAAACTCCTCGTTATCTGATTAATTTTTATTTAGTGCCAACAAAATCTGCGGTTTTTCTGTCTTTAAACAGTCAAAATATTAGTTGAACATTTTTTTTTTTGTTCCATGTTTTGTTCCGTGTTTACGTGTTGCTACGTGTGAAGCTACAGCTGGAATCGGATGGAGCAGGGTGGATGTAGCTCTGTGAGAATCGGAGCTTCACATCTGCCGAAAATCCCAACTGTTTCACACGGGTGGACTGGGAAGCCAAACTGATTCTATAAATAATGTCTTGTTGTGTTGTAGTTAGATGTGCATTTGTGGAATTATTTGATGACCAAAATGACCCAGAGATGGTAAAATCACCAAGAACTTCTAAGTGGTCGCTATCTTAAATTCTTTAAGAACCCCACTGGCTAGCGGATGGGTGGTTCCAATAAAATGGGGGAATTTAAGAACTGGTAATGGTTCTTGACTTATAACTTTTCAAAATTAATTCAAGATTGCTGCATTCCTTAAAAAGTTTTATTTCAGACGTGAGTGTGGAGTTAACGGCTATGAGGTCGCCACCCCTCGCCTGATAGACAGATCAAGCCTGTACAAAATGTACATAGCTGGGAAGCCTTTGGAGCTAAGTATATTTTGCTTTAATGACAATTATTCAGAATTAATTTGGGAAATATACAACTTTAATCTCCAGATAAATTTGATTTTATATTATTTGATCTTATTATTTTATTTTCATAAATTCCTAGCTAACATGAGTATCGCATAGACTTATATCTAAATAGGCCCACGCAGGGGCCATTCGTTCCTCTTATCTTAGAACAGCTCTAGATACAAGCGGGGAATCGTCAGTGCCCGACATGCATAGTTTTGGGGGATGAACCCACGCTTGTTTTCTGTTTCGTTTTTAGGTATGCATACATTGTCTTTGGCCCCAGCGGCGTTTTATTTTTAAAAGCAACTACATAAATATGTAGTTCAACTTTTGAACATAAGTTGCTTATATATATGTGTTCATGTGTGAACATTCTGCCAAGGGCCAGCAAGGTTTAGAAGTACAGTTTATTTATTTTATTTATTGAATTTTTTAAACAAATAAAAAACAAATATATAAAAATACATATAAATTAAAGGATTTGGCGCTCGGACGTCAAAAGTCACAGCTTGTAGTTGCCTACTTATATTACACTAACGTAAAGCATATATAATTAAAATTAATACAATTATTATTATTGTCCGGATATGTGATGCACATTTAAACCTTTTAATTCTATGTGACTTTTATTTAAATGTTTTAATTTCTTGGAAAGCCTATCAATTTCTACTTAACCTCGAGTGGGCTCCAAACGATTTTCGGTATGTCCGTGATGTCACCTATATAAGCTGAATTTAGAGTCTCTTGCCTTTCTGAATTTAAATTATATTGAGCCACTATTTTATCATCCGTACGAGCTGTGCAATCAGACTTTAACTTTAAAATTCCTTCATCTGGCAAATCAATTAAATCCATTTTTGAATGTCCACATCGAATTCGACTTAGCATTTGCATGAACCTTAAAAAGCCAAGCGCTTTTAGTTTGCAATTCAACCCAATAAGAGTTAGTATCTAATATTCGCCTGTAAATGCAGTTACCTGGTTTGAGTGGCCTTAGCTCACATGCCAGGTCATTAGCGTTACTCCATGGCCAATTCCCTTCACAAACTCTATTCTGAGCCTGCCACTTTTGACAGTTGTTCAAGGTGCTTGCTGTCATCAAATGGTATGAATCTATCTCAAAATTGTAAACTAAATATTCTGATTTTAAATTCACCATAAGCAAACTTTCTTCTGACCATACTGGTACTGGAATAACTTTGTATAATTTTGAGGGATGCCTGCTAAATAGAGGGATCTTGACATCTATTATCAATTTCTTGTCAACAAAAAGACCCCTAGCAGTCAAGAGGGTATATACTTCTTTCAACTCGGTGCCAGTTCTTTTCCCTGGTAACACTAACGTCTCAGACAGCCTTTCCTTTATCTTTGATATTTCGTCTTTTAACTGACTAGGCTTAATGATATTAGTATTAAGCCGCCCATGATTTATATCAATCAACAAACTTATGATACCCACTTGTGTTTTTTCACACTCCTCAATCAAATCAGACAACTGCTTTGCCAACATGAAAAAGTTTGTGGACTCCTTATATACATAATAACTTTCTTAACGTGCGGCCATTATGTTTTCAATCCGTTTATTCATGTACCTAAAATTATCATTAACTTCCTCATTTGTCTGTTTTAAAATAGTAGCAGTCCAATTCACTATAGACAATTGCTTTTTACCTAGTTCCTTGAGGCTGTTCTGATTGTCCAACAAGTTTCTCATATTTTGCTCCATTTATACCCTATCATCTTCATCCATTATCCCAAATAGAATATGATATATGGATCCTATGAATTCAAAAGGAGCGCGTTTTGTTCTTTGGTTGCTATGAGCCATCAACAGTTTCTTGTCTTCTTGCAGCTCAGTTAGATGTTTTAAACTGTTGTTTAACACACGGTTACACTGATCTTCGAAGCAATGAAGCTTTGCACTAGCCTCATTTTGGTTACTAGCGCACTACCTTTGCTTATCATTTGGAAATACGCTTCCATATTATAGAAAACAACCAAACTCCACGAGGAAGTAACTATTTCCACGTCGCCCATTGGATCTAGATATATGGCTGACGTTTTATTTATTCTTTCTGTTTTATTACTTGGCGTGCTTTCTGATAAGTGTGCTGTAAGAGAAAGCTGACAAAATAGCATTAACATTAGCATGCTCATTATTAACCCCAGTTTAGACATCTTAGATCTACCTCTTGTAAATCTTTTTGGTTTGAGTTTTTTTTCTTCATTATTTTCGGCAGCTTTTATATCGATGAGAGGGAAAATCTTTGTGATTGGCCGGGAAATGCTTGCATCTTTCATCTTAACTTTCACTACACGAACTTTCTCATCTTTACCCTTGTACCCTTCGACCTTTCCTAATGGCCATCTTGATGGATGACAATTTTCATTCTTTATAAGAACTACTTGTCCCTTGTCTATATTAGGCATATTCTTTTTCCACTTATATCTCTGTTAAAGGGTATGCAAATAGTCCTCCTTCCATTTTATCCAAAAATCTCTTAATCTTTTGAATTAACTTCCACCAGTCCCTCTTTTTTCGTTCTCCTCTATAATTTCAATTATTTCCAACGGTGGTCGCCCTATCAGAAAGTGTCCTGGTGTCAGAACCTCAATGTCTTCTACATCGTTGTCTGATAAATATAGCGGACGTGAGTTCAGAACGCCTTCTATTTGGCATAGCAAAGCTGACATTTCTTCGAACGTCAAACTTCCGTCACCAATAACCCGCTTAAGATGGTATTTGACTGATTTAACGCCCGCCTCTCAGATACCTCCAAAGTGAGGTCCTGCCGGGGGAATAAAATGCCACTCAATTCCTTCTTTTCCGAGTTTGGATGCAACTGAGGAATTTTCTTTAATAGCCTTTGCCAACTGTTCGTCACACTTTCTAGCTGCTCCTATAAAATTTGTCCCATTATCGGTGTAAAGTTGTGTCCCCTTGTAAGCGTTCAACTAGCAAGAGGTCATTGTAGGAGAGGTTCCCAAACAAGAGCAAACACAAATCAAATAAATTCACGTTTACAATTCTTCACTGTTTACTTTAAACTAAAATTATGTACAGGTGTGTGTGTGTGTATGCAAATATAGATAAGCGTTAGACCGGCGGCGTGCGTTCAGCGACGTTTGCAGAAGCGGACTGCCTTTTGCACTCTCCTCCATTCTCCAACTCCCCGTCGTATGCACTGTCCAGCGCCGAGCGAGCTTTCAGCCGAACGTCGCTCTTCCGTACAATGGGACAAGCGACATAACTGAACATGCCGCCCGCCAATGCTAGACCTAGCATGAAACATCCCGCTTGTCCGATCCATCCTGGCGTTAGTGGGGTTGAATCTAGTATGGAGAAATGAAACAAGAAGTGTGCGCAAGAAAAGTTCATTATGTTTGGGGTGTGTAAGTGAGAGCGACTAAGAACGGATCGGCAGTGGACACAGTTTCGACACTGATCGTTTCAAATGACCTTGTTTGGTTTTAAGTGTTACCACCCTGACCAACGCATCCGTTCCTGGGTGCAACTCGACGACCCGTCCTAGCAGCCACTGGGACGGCGGAAATCGGTCAACCTTGATTATGACAAGGTCGTTGAGCTGAAAACCCTCAGCCTCCTGACACCACTTGGGCCTCTGCTGGAGATGAGCAAGCCAGTCCCGACTCCATGCCTTCCAGAAATGGCGTATCATCGACTGCTGGATGAGGAACTGCTCCACGAAGGACTTGACCTGTGGCCGATACTCCGGAGGCGCCAGCAAAGAGTCCCCAATCAAGAAATGAGCCGGCGTGAGCACCTCCAGATCGTCTGCATTCGCTGAGAGAGGGCACAGCGGCCGAGAGTTGAGGCACGCCTCTATGCTTATGAGCACCGTGGACAACTCTTCATAGGTGAGCCGTCGATCTGCGATAATCCTCTTGAGGTGATACTTCACCGACTTCACACCAGCCTCCCACAAACCGCCGAAGTTGGGCGACTGTGGAGGATTAAAGTGCCAGGTGGTCCGCTGTGCAGCAAGCTTTGGGGCTATGAGCTTCTTGTAATCCGCCTGATGCTTGCCGTAGAACGCCTTCATTAAGTTGTCGGCGCCGACAAAGTTGGTCCCGCTGTCACTGTAGAGACGCCGAACCATCCCTCGCCGACCGGTGAACCTGTCCAGAGCCAGTAGAAAATGCTCCGTGGTGAGGCCTGTCACCGCTTCTAGGTGCACCGCCTTTGTTGCAAGACAAATGAAAACGGCGATGTAACCTTTGTAGTAGCTAGTTCCTCGCAAACGCGCTGCCTTCAGCTCTATAGCGCCAGTGTAGTCAACTCCAGTCGCCAGAAACGGTCTACTAGGGGGGTTTACTCGGTGAAGCGGCAAATCTCCCATGAGCTGTGTCGAAGCGATAGGCCTGGTCCGAAAACATCTAACACATCTCCGTACAACTGCTCTGACTGCTTGTCTTCCTGTCAGTATCCAGAACCGCTGGCGAGTGTGCGCCAATGTCAGCTGCGCACCTCCGTGTAGGGTCAAGGCGTGAGAGTTCCGTATTAGAATTATTGGATGACGCCGATCATGTGATAGCCCCGCATGGCGCAACCGCCCCCTTACTCGCAATATACCTTCTACCAAGATCGGTGACAAGCTCAAGAGCTTGCTTCTGGAGGGCACCCGCTTAGAATTCCTTACAGCAGACAGCTCAGGTGCGAAAGATTCCCCTTGGACGATGCGCACGATAGCGAATAGGGCATGGTCAAGCTCTTCAAGGCTTAGGGGACCGGTGCACCTCCCGTCTTTTCCGATAGTATTGGTTTTGAACCGCATTATGTATGCTGTGAGTCGAACAGCCTGGCTGAAACTCGAAAATCTCTCAACCAACGATGGCAGCGGGACTGCGTGGTGAACACGCACTTTGTCCGCCTTTGCCTCCAACACGGCATCATTCAAGTCGACCTGTCCGAGCTCCGTCGAAGGCCAGTCACCTTGACTGCGTGTGAGCCACTCCGGGCCTCGCCACCACAAGTCAAAACCCTTAAGCTCACCCGGAGATAGCCCTCTTGTCGCACAGTCTGCGGGATTCTCACTCGTACCCACATGTCTCCATTGCGATGAAGAGGAATGATCCAAAATGAAGGCGATTCTGTTAGCGACGAAAGTCTTCCATCTATTGACGTCTCCTTGTCGCCAATGCAGTAGAGTTGTCGCATCCGTCCAATAGAACGTTTGAATCGGAATGTCATTGAGCCACTTAGCCGTGGTTAGCCATTTCACCAATTTGACGGCCAGTACCGCACCACTCAGCTCCGTTCTAGGTATGGTTAAGAGCTTCGTGGGAGTAACCTTTGATTTTGCGGCCAACAAAGAGGCGTAGCACGTCCCGTCTTCATGCTCGAGCCTTAGATAAGTTGTAGCTGCATTAGAAGTCGAAGACCCGTCACAAAACGCGTGCAGCTGAGCCGACACTAGGGATCCCGGAGCATAATGAATCCACCGTTGTATGCTTATTTCGTCGATCCTAAGCATGCCGTCTCGAAACAACTGCCACCGTTCCGCCAGAGCCTCAGGAACTTCATCGTCCCAATCCAGAGTCATCCGAGATCCGTCAGCAAGTGTCTTCTTGGCCATGGTTACTTCTTTCAGAATTAATTTCCCCGAGATGATGACTGGTGCTATTAGACCCAACGGGTCAAACAGCCTTGCTATGCTCGATAGGATTATCCTTTTGGTAAAACTTGCTGGCATCTCAAAATTGACTTGATATTTGAAGCAGTCCTTATTTGGGAGCCAATACATTCCTAGCGCCTTGATAGGATCCGTAGTGTCCCAGTTTAGTGGAGTCCGACTGCACTGATGATCTGCCGGAATCGAGATCAAAATACTTGCTTCGTTGCTGGACCATTTCCGCAACTCCATGCAAGCGGATTTTATTGCACCCGCTACTTGTATCCGTTTATCTTCTGTCTCTTTTATCGTGTGCCCTCCGGAAAGAATGTCGTCCACGTATATCTCGTTCATCAACACGTCTTCCGCCCTAGGAAATGACCGCCGCTCATCTTTCGCTAATTGCTGAATGACCCTGATAGCCGTGAAGGGTGCAAAAGCTGTTACAAATGTTAGCGTTGACAATGCATAGACGTTGATGGATCCATCCGCCGCCCGCCATAAAATCCGCTGATATTGGGCGTCTTCTGGGTGCACATCAATGCAACGATACATCTTCTGTATATCCGCCGTGAAAACGAAGCGATATTTCCGCCAATTGAGTATGACTGCCGACATGTCGTTCTGAAGGGTGGGCCCCGTCCAAAGAATGTCGTTTAAGGATTTTCCGTTGCTGGTCCTGGAGGAGGCATCAAAGACAATTCGCTGTTTGGTCGACTGAGGCTCCTTCTTGAAGACAGCGTGTTGCGGGAGCACACAAGAGGCTACATGCCTATTGGTGGAAACATCCCTTACTGAACTGCTTTCACTGCCCACCGCCGGCGCTATTTGCTCGAGCGCAAAGTACTCTTCGATCTCGTCTACGTATCTGCTCCACCGTTCTGGATGGCTAGAGAGACGCCTCTCCAAATGTAGAAACCGATTAAGCGCCATTTGATGAGATCTTCCTAAGACCATGGCTGAATCCAAATAGGTTTTAAAGGGCAGCCGCACTACGTAGCGGCCATCCGCGCGACGCACGTGAGTCTTCTGGAAAAAGGACTCACACCAGAGGTCCCCCTCCGATGCTGTAGGGCGGTCTGGAACTGACTCGACCTCACTGAAGCGCTTCAGCAATGCCTCGGTGTCCAACGCACCTGGCTTGATTCCCTCATTCCTTCCGCACGTCCAGACAGGATTAATCCGAAATGCGTATTCTGAGCTATAGGCTCACCGGGCAAACCGATCCTGGTCTCTGGCAACATGATTTGCGCCAACATGTCCACTCCTAGAATGAGATCGACTCGCTTCGACCGGGAGTAGCAGGGATCTGCCAGCGAGAGCCCTCGAATATGATCCCAACGTTGCGGCGTGAAGCTAAGGCTCGGCAGGCAGGAAGTAACCGAATTGAGAACATAAGCTGCATCAACCTCTAAAGAAAAAATTGGGTTAACAATGCTACCGATTTCGAAATTGACTGTATACTTGCAACGACGCCCACCCCCAGGGCCGACCCCAAAAATAGATGCTCGGGTGCCAGACCGCTCCAGGTGCAGGGACTGTACGACATGCTCCGATACTATGGTCGCCTCAGATCCTTGCTCAATGAGCGCATTAATGACTGCTCGTAGCCCGTTAACCGGGTTTCGTACGACGATACGAGCAGTGGCGAGAAGCACATTCTTCGAAAGGATATTCGACGAAGTCGCCGAATAGCATCTGTAGGATGCGTTTGGGTCCTCATCCGGAGTCTACTGCGGGCCTTGCTGAGATATATTCCCCACGGCTACAGGTGCGCTATGGTGCGGCGTGGAAGGCCGGACCGAAAGCGGAGTTTGGCTCGATGATTGGTTATGAGCCGCTACTGGGAAATGCAATAGCGTGTGATGACGCTGGCCGCAAATTTTGCAGCTCTTATTGCTGGTGCAGCGCGAAAGCGCGTGCGACTTACTCAAACAATTGAGACATAATTTTGCCCTGCTCACGATATCCTTTCTCTTGTAGCAGTCCAACGCAAGAAAGGTTGCGCACCGGCGCAGGATATGGTCGCCGCCACAGTGGTAACAGGCGCTAGTCGGGCGTCTTGAGCGCTCCTGTGCATTATGCACTCGCACTCGTTTGCTCGGGTCGGTAGATCCTGGGCCATTATTGGAGTCGTACGACGAGCTTTGGTTCTCAATCGCATCCATTATGACCAACCGATCGCTCAAAAAGGATTCCAACTCCTTGTAAGTTGGAACGGTGGCATCGCTTCCTTGATGGTGCTCCCAAGCGTTGTGGGTCTCCTTGGGCAGCCTCGATGCTACGTAATGCGCCAGCCAGTGCTGCGATTCCCCGTCCAAGGCTTGAACGCGGCGGAATGCAGCCAGGCACACATTGACCGTGCTTAACATCGATCTTATTGATTCGGAACTATCCTTTTGCAGCCTGGGCAGCGCGTAGATAGCGGTTATGTGGTGAGAAAAAACGAGCCGAGGATTATTATACCGTTTAATCATCATTCCCCAAGCCACGGGGTAGTTCGACTCCGTAAGCTGCATTTGTCGAATGTCATTATCGCGCCCTACCGGCAACGATTCCTTCAGAAAGTGCAAGCGTTGCACATTACTCAAATTGTTGTTGTTGTGAATTAGGCTGGTGAAGGCGTCATAATAGCCTGGCCAACTCACACACTCACCGGAAAATCTCGGAACTGCCATCTGAGGCATGTTCAGTCGCACTTCCGGATCGGCGCCTACGCCTGTTGGTGGCGGCTGCGTGGAAATCTCGGACCCAAGTTTGTCCAAGTCCTCAGCTATGGCGCAATAGGCACCCATATAACGCTCCTCGAACTCCGACAGGAAATTCTTAGCGGCATAATTCGAGCCCGCGAAACCTTCTAAATTCACGATCACGGCATCTGTCTCCCGAAACGCGTTTCTAATTTCCTCCACTTGTTCCAGCCGCTTCTTTAGATAAATTCTCGTTTTCCTCGATTGCGAATCCTTCTTAAAATTCTGTAAAGTCGATCTAAGGAATTGATAACGATTTGACTGCAAATTAACTAATTGCTCCAAAGTCGGAGCCTCCGAATCTGTTTTAATGTTGACGAGTGTAAAATAACCAAACTTTGCGCAACTCACCACCCCAAAAAATCATGTAATGAGAAAGTCAATAAATTCTTGTCTCGCACACGTCTTGTCCACTTACTCCGTTTTCACATCAAGATTCTATCCACAAGAAGCAGCCAAAACAGAAAAGAGCTCCTCGAGAGGTCCGTGGCCTGCAGCTGCGGCGCCTATGTATCGCCGTCTTCCTCTCCCGTGTTTCGTTTCGCAGGGAACAAGCAAAGAAGATCGCCTCGAAAATTGCGACAACTGCCGTCGCTGCTCCTATGTATCGCAGTCCTCTTTTCAGGCCATTCTCCGAGCCGAGTTGCAAACTTAACGCGGCCGCGATCTAACGGAATCTATTTACACACAAAAATTTGTCGAATTTAAAATTTGCACTTGCAGGTTCCCCTCATGGGCCACCATGTAAAGTTGTGTCCCCTTGTAAGCGTTCAACTAGCAAGAGGTCATTGTAGGAGAGGCTCCCAAACAAGAGCAAACACAAATCAAATAAATTCACATTTATAATTATTCACTGTTTACTTTAAACTTAAATTATGTACAGGTGTGTGTGTGTATATGCAAATATAGATAAGCGTTAGACCGGCGGCGTGCGTTCAGCGGCGTTTGCAGAATCGGACTGATTTTTGCACTCTCCTCCATTCTCCAACTCCCCGTCGTATGCACTGTCCAGCGTCGAGCGAGCTTTCAGCCTAACGTCGCTCTCCCGTACAATGGGACAAGCGGCATAACTGAACAATCGGAATAAACAGCAGCATTTTCCTCTTCGTGCGACAAACCTTCTGAGTGCTGCTAAAAGGGCATCAGTAGTTAAGTCGCTGACTACTTCCAAATGTATTGCTTTCGTTGCCATACAAACGAATACAGCAATATATCCCTTATAGACTTTCTGACCTTTATTTTCCGAGCATCTAATATAATACGGTCCAGCATAATCAACACACGTATTTAAAAATGGGTATTACATTGTCACCCTACATTTTGGAAGATTTCCCATTACCTGTTGTGCTGTGATCTGTCTATATCTTGCACATTTCGGACATTCGTTTAATTTTTTCTTTCTTTGATTTCTTTGTTATTAAGCAAGTTGTTGAGCTCTGGACCAAATTAAAATTCCTGCTCTTTTTTTACAATTACCTGTTCTGCATATTTTAATTCTCTAACCGTTAAGAAACATGGATAAGATATACCTTTTGTTTTAATATTGAAAAATCTAATGATTTAACATATTACTCGTTTCAATTTGTGGATGCATGAATACTTTTCTAATAAATTGTAGATCCGATCTTCACCCGATGCACTATGGTCCAAAAGACGATTTTTCTAGCATGAACTCTAAAAATTAAGTTATAGACTTCAAACTTTGCAAATTTTATATTTTAAGGAAACATTTTTGAGCCTGTGCGACTACGCCCCCTCTTGCCTCCCATACAAACAGTTTCTTAATATAAGTACAAATGTGACTTTGAATTCAGACAAATTACTTACATCTCTCTTGGGAAGGACACAATGATTAATAATTTATGATATTGGATTTTGTCCTTAAACTTCTAAATACTAAAGAGCATTGATCGTTTAGTTCCTAATCAGTATCAGAATCGGATTCAGAATTCAATTCTTTTTCAAATATATTTTGGCTTTCAGTAGACGGCAACTCTAGAAGACCTAATACTTCTTTGGGAAGAGGTTTTTTATATATTTTTTCTTTCTCTTTCTTTTAAACAAACACTTAAAAGTAAGGGATCCGATTAATCTATCGCCTTGTGGAAAGGGTCAGTCATAGTATTGATTTGACTATTTTTTCTTACGTGTGAAATTCTTTCTTTTTTGTAAATTTTATTACGTGCTTCTGATACATTTTCGCCCAAGCAACCAAGTGGACCCAAAGTTGGGTTATTTATTTTGAAACCCATGGACTAATACTTTGTGAATAGTCGGTGACATTGGGTACCACGGGTATGTACTCATATATAAGTTAAACGTTTTTTCACAAAAAGAACGACATTTTTCAGAGCTTATATAATGGGTACAGGAAATGGCTATTAATATAATGTGAAAATTATTTAAAATTTTTTCGTCAAAGCAGGTTATAGATGAAAGTTCTTTACTTTTTGCAAAAGCTCTTCTTGCTGTATTGCCATCATTGCTGTTGCCGCTGCCGTCCTGTTTTGGCATGCTTATTCGAAGACCCATTTCATTCCAAATCTTTTCCAAAATACATATATTTTGTCCTCATCAAATACATGCCATTTTTATACCCTTGCAGGGTATTATAATTTCAGTCAGAAGTTTGCAACGCAGTAAAGGAGTCATCTCCGACCCTATAAAGTATATATATTCTTGATCAGCACTAACAGCCGAGTCGATCTAGCCATGTCCGTCTGTCCACTGTCTGTCTGTCTGTCTGTCCGTTTCTACGCAAACTATTCCCTCAGTTTTGAAGCTATCTGAATGAAACTTTGCAGATAGTCTTCTGTATACTCTCACTCATATAGATGTCGGAACGGGCTAGATCGGACGACTATATCATATAGCTGCCATACAAACGATCCGTCAATTTGTTGAAATAAAAATCATAACTACTGTTTTTTAACATATCTTGATCAACTCTCGGTTAAAAGCTTTATATATTGCTCCAGATTTTTAGATTTAATTTTATAAAGATCGGACTACTATATCATATAGCTGCCGGTCGCGATATTTTCAGAAAAAAATTATAACTTTGTCTACTTTGGGATACAAGCATTATAGATTATTTTAGAATTTTACTTTAAATTTCATAAAAATCGGACGACTATATCATATAGCTGCTATACAAACGATCGGTAAATGTGGACGTAAATTACATTTTACTTTGCATGTAAAAATGTAAAAAAGGTAAAACTGTAAAAATAAAGTTATGTTGAAAGTTATTCATTTTAAAATAGATAGGGTTAGATTATAAATAATGCAATTTAAATCTGCAAGGGTATACAAACTTCGGAGTGCCGAAGTTAGCTTCCTATCTTGTTCTATTTCTATTCTATATGATATTGTCAGGCCAAATTCTAAAAACCGGATCAACGCATGTAGTGGACTCCCTCTGAACTGTAAAGTTTCTAGCTTAGGGGTAACGATTTTTAAATTAAAATCTTTGGTGTCCATTACTTAAGTTGGGGTGACACCACAGATGGGACAACATTGAGTTGATTGAGTACCAGTTAGTACGTTTTATACTTTTCGGTCAATAAGCGTTATATGCATTTCAAACGTTACTGCTATGTCTACAGTGTTATCTATTTTGTAATAAAACGGTTTCAAATTATCTATTTGATAGTCTAACTGTTTTTTTTCCATAATAATTTGATCAGTAGATTCTTTAACAAATTGAATTTTTAGGGGAATGCAAAATCGAATGGACTGCGGTTCGGTTAACTTATATGTTTCGCTGAAATGAGTCATCATTTGTATTGGGATAACAGAAATTACAAACAATAATTGATGTGAATTCTGATCGTCTGGAGTGTTTATTTCGAATTTCTGTTTGTATGCACTCTGGCTAGTTGACCCATCAAAACCATAACTGCAAATTAATTTTAGTTCTAGAGATCTACTCTCCGGAAGTTGTTAAAAACCTCGGATTGCATTTTAATAAATCGCCGTGCAGTGTGATTTAAGAGGTTTTGTAAAGAAACTTGAGCGGTAGTTGCTGTAACATCAATTCCTATTGGCCGACATTGAATTTTAGCTTCCTTAACTTGGTTGTAACTCGGTTAAATGTTACTGTTATGGCTTATATTCAAAGCCCTAGTGTTGACATACTGCTGTTTAGTTAATGAATTTTCTAGGATGTAGGCTAATGCTTCATTTGGTGTAAGTGAAGTCGGTTTTAGCATTTCAATTTGTTTCCTCAATTCCGATGTGCTTTCAGGTGTCGTAAACGTTTCTTTTAGGACCAACGCCACATTCGAATTTTTTTTCTCTCTTAGCTAAAACTGCTGCAGCATGAAGATTTGTGTTGTTTTCTTTTTCATTAGCAAGCCAGTTTTCTTTTCAATCTTGGCCCTGCATTTGTATAAGACAAGGTTGGGCGTCCAGGTCGTGGTGTCTTACAGATATTTAATGTTGTAAATGACAGAGAGCTGCAACGATCAACATTTTTTCGATCATACCCGATCATTGACTCGGATTTTTTGTGAGCCAAAACTTTGCATCAACAAAATTGAATGATCGTTAGCAAGCATGATCGAAGCGAACATTCAGTTCCGATCACGCTTGACTTGGTTCGGAATGATTTTTTCTGATCGTACGCGTTGTATGAGCAACACAGAATGATCGAGACTGCTGCTTCCATTCAGGCCGATCGCAATCATACCGTTCGGTCACACCGGTTTTGATTTGCTCATACCGAGTGGTTCGATTCACTCTGACGAAATTAAGCAGAACCTCGCGTGCATAATTACTTGCGGTTTAATCTGTTGCCTTAATAAAATAATAATGGACCGCGAATCGAAAGAGACCGTTGCTGCCAATATTAAAAAAAATTTTACACATTTCGCAAGGCGATTCTCGATCTGATTGCTTCATTCACAATCAAATCAGGCGCAACATGAATGAACCCTGAGCTCTTTTGAATAGTTGGACTTTACGTTCTGTTTCTGCACAATCAGTTCCGATCATCATACCGGTACCAACAAATCAGTTTGAATCAGTAAGCAGAGCAATCAAGCCAACTGAACGAGATCGTTCGTATTGTTCGCGAAGATCGATCGAACATGTTGTGGCGATCTGCTGTGTTGAGTTGTGATCGGCTTGAGCGTTGTTGCTCGATCCGGAACGATCATACTCAATGCAGCTCTCTGGTAAATGATATATAAATGATATATATATGATAATTGCATCGTGCCTTGACTTAAAACGTTCTATCATATAATTACATTTTTTAAGATGTTTCTTTATAAAGGATAAAATTACTTATTTTTTTTTTTATTTTTTTCTACTTTTTTATCATCACCCACGTGATAAACTCCAATTTTTTCATAAATCCATTCTGACACACATGCTATTTCACGATTTTTTTTGTACCATATATCAAAGAGAAAATATTGTAGAATTGTGAGAAAAGTGGGACGAGGTATTAATGAGCGATGAACGACATTTCAATGTACAAACTGGCGTTCTTAGTTGTCCTTAGCAGACCTCAGGCGATTAGTTTTATACCTCGAAACACAGGAGACACGTGTTAATTTTCTACAACAAATACACAAATTGGACAGTAAACACAGCACGAAGACTAAGACTAGATGTAAATGTACTTTATACAGTGAATCCTACATACCTTGATTTTTAATTTCTATAATTAGCTTTATTTTCTTCAGACACACAATTTTTATATTTACGCACAGAAGAAAACAAAATAATTTGCGCCCATTTCTCAACACTAAGCAGCTGATCGGTTGTGTACTTTTGGAAGCTCATAAAAGGCTTCATTGAAGCTTTTAAAGCTTTCTATATTAATTTTTTAAATGCATGATGTATTAACTTTAAGAATTTAAAATCAAATATAAAAAAAAAATAACAAAAAATTTGAATTTATGCTAAAAAATCGGCCTCATGGACCATAGTGCGATGTCAGCACGGTATTGACCCTTGCTTCTTCATCGGCAATTCTCTTTTGCTTCTGGATTATCTTCCGATCTAACGTGATTCCATTTGATATCTGTACCTACTCGAATTTCATCAGTTATTAAATTTAACTTTGCTTTGACCACTTTTAATCCAAGCTAAAGTTATGGTGGAATCACTCCATGCATATATTTTTTCACTGAATTGTTAATAGAATCTTTAAGTTTTTAAATAAGCTTATAAAGCAAATGTGCTGCACACAGTTCCAGTTTTGGAATCGTTTTACTATTTTTAATCGGATTTACCATGCTCTTGCTAGCTAATATTGTAACTGAACTTCCTATTTTAGCATATACTATTACTATATACTATGAAAATTTCTTTTATAATATTTATAGCTTCTTCTATTGAACTGGCTCCTGTGATAAGATCATCCAAATAAAAGTCGCTTCTAATTATATTCCCGATTTCTTCATTTTTACACTTGTCTGCTATATCTACTAAAACTCCAGTAGCTAGATATGGAGCCGATGCAGTACCATAGGTAACTGTCTTTAATTTATAAGATTTTATTCTGTCATTTGGAGAGTCTCTCCACAATATATACTGACATTCCTGATCTTCTTCATCAACGAATATCTGACGGTACATTTTTTCAATGTCCGCTGATATGACGTACTCCCATTTAAGCCAATTCAAAATTATATCGAAAATTTCTTTTTGGACTCTGGGTCGAAGCCACATTATATCATTGAGGCTTCTATTGTTGGTAGTTTTGGCTGAAGCGTCAAACACTACCCTCAATTTTGTGGTTGAACTTGTATCTCTAAGCACTGCTTGGTGAGGCAAGTAATATTTGCCTTCTTTGTTCGATTCCACCATATGTCCAAGATCATTATATTCCTTTATAAAAAAATGAAATTTTTGATTTTTTTTAAATGAAGAAAAGCGAATTTCCAAAACTGATTTTTATGCATTTATTGAGGTTGATGTTTTTACCTTTGCAAAGGGGTTAATATTTGTTTAGCGTTGTTTTGGGTTTTACTAAGAGATAATATCTGTACCCCAAATTTAAGAGGTGGACAAACGCAAATATTACTTTTTAAAGGGTGGGCACACTTTTTTTATTTTTAAAGGGTGGACAAACGATTTTCTTTAGTTCTAAGAGGGCACACGTTTTTATACCCTTGCAGGGTATTATAATTTCAGTCAGAAGTTTGCAACGCAGTGAAGGAGTCATCTCCGACCCTATAAAGTATATATATTCTTGATCAGCACTAACAGCCGAGTCGATCTAGCCATGTCCGTCTGTCCGTCTGTCTGTCTGTCCGTCTGTCTGTCTGTGTGTCTGTCCGTTTCTACGCAAACTAGTCCCTCAGTTTTGAAACTATGTGAATGAAACTTTGCAGATAGTCTTCTATATACTCTCACTCGTACATAAGTCGGAACGGGCCAGATCGGACGACTATATCATATAGCTGCCATACAAACGATCCGTAAATTTGTTGAAAAAAAATCATAACTACTGTTTTTTAACATATCTTGATCAACACTCGGTTATAAGCTTTATATACTGCTCCAGAATTTTAAATTTAATTTTATAAAGATCGGACTACTATATCATATAGCTGCCATAGGAACGGTCGGGAAATTTGTAGAAAAAAAATTATAACTTTGTCAGTTTTCAACATAACTTTTTCTACTTTGGGATAAAAGCATAATATATTGTTTTAGAATTTTGTTTTAAATTTCATAAATATCGGACGACTATATCATATAGCTGCCATACAAACGATCGGTAAGTGTGGACGTAAATTACATTTTACTTTACATGTAAAAATGTAAAAAAGGTAAAACCGAAGTAAGCTTCCTTTCTTGTTATTTAAAAAATTAAGTTTTAAGAGGTGGGCACACGATTATATTTAGTTTTAAAAGATGAGCACTGGACGTGGACAAAAAAAAAGTAAAGGGGGTGGGCACACATAGGCACACGATTCCAGCTTTACTTTTTCGAAAAAAAATTTCCGACCCCAGCTTCTTTAAGCTAACTTTCGGCGGTGCCCATTAAAAGATGGGCGACCACACTTCGAGCTTCACCTTTTAAAGCCGATTTTAAATAATCTCCCTTGAATGTATCATTTCAATGAATAATTCTTGAAAAAGATTCCACTCTTTGGAATCGCCGCCAAAGGTGGACTCCTCGATTTTTGGTAAATCCGGAATTTCACCGATACCCTCCAATTTTATGTCGACTTTTACCTTCATCTGTTCATTAATCTCAGATGATATATTTTGAATATCGAATTCCATCTCGCTAAGGGTCAAATCGACATCTAGGCTACATGCTCCTACTTTTGTTTTTAGCTCGTAAATGTTTTGCCAGAGGAAATGAATTTTATTTTTCCAAATTCTTAAGGTCTCCCTTTTTCCATTTTGACTATCTATGTAGGTTTTCTCTAAATATGCTCTCAATTGACTAACCTTTCGTTCAAAAATTGATTGGCATTGCGCTTTTTTGTAGACCTATTTTCCTTTAATGAATTAATTACCCTCTCATACCTTTTCCTCGTAAAATATTCCTGATCTATGGGGCCTAACTTTACCAACATATTGTGGTTTGTTAAAAACTCCCTCCCTAATTCATTTAAAAATTGAACATCTTAGTCTGTAACTCTCTTATTTCCATGGCTATTAACCATTTCCCCACATACCTTATTTACCTCTGCCTGCCTTTTCAGAAGGTTTAAAATTTGTTCGGACATATTTACTTAATATTATTAAAAAAGTATTTTATTATTACTATTGTTAATTTTTAAAGATTATTAATATAATATATCAAAAGTATTCCTTATCTGTTTTCCGCTGCTGAGTTGTTGCTGCTGCTGATGTTGTAGAGATGGGGGATGAGTTGACGTCGCTGCCGCTGTAGTAGCTGCAGTCGAAGTTAATATTGGATGTCGTTGCTGCTGCTGCTGCCGCCGATGTCGTCGCTGCCGCTGATATCGTCGCTGCCGCTGGTGTCGTAGCTGCTGCTGATGTTGCTATGATGGCTCAATTTATAATGCGTGGCTCAATTTGTAATTTTTTTTTAATTATTGTTTTTTTATACTTTCACAAGCACATTCACTACTGATGTTAATATGGCTTCAGTACGCCTTACCAAATATTTTAATGGTTTAACAGCAACCTTTAGCTATATTTTAAGACTAAATGGTGTGTATTTTAAAAACATAAAAGACTCTTGTCTATCTTTTTGTTTTATAGTTAAATAAACAAGAGATATTTATTTTAGCGGCCTTGATTCCAAGGTGCTGGTTTAAAATTCTGAACCTCTTACCACAGGGGGGAGGTTGCAGAGTGTCTCGAAGGACCAAAATGAAAGAACAGTGCTAAATAAAACACGTCTTCATTTGCTGAGTTCTAGTTTCAAACTGTTTTATTTTCATAAATTCCTAGCTTAGGTAGCTAACATGAGTATCGCATAGACTTATATCTAAACAGGCCCACGCAGGGGCCATTCGTTCCTCCTATCTTAGAACAGCTTTAGATACAAGCGGGGAATTGTCAGTGCCCGACATGCATAGTTTTGGGGGATGAACCCACGCTTGTTTTCTGTTTACATTTTTAGGTATGCATACATCGTCTTTGGCCCCAGCGGCGTTTTATTTTTAAAAGCAACATCATAAATATGTACTTATTATTGCGCTGCTGCGGCGGTTCAATCTTTGAACATAAGTTGCTTATATATACGTGTTCATGTGTGAACACAGAGCACCAGGCCTAGCTAAGTGTTCCTTGACAAAAAACATACTCTAGCAGGAATTTAGTAAAGCATATTATGTCAAAGTTAGCAACATTTATTTTGACAAATAAAATATCCCAAGCACATCGTTTATTTTTATTTTTCGGATCTTGTTTAGGATTGAATGCAGGCAAAAAGCTCACTATATTCGATCAGGAGAGGACCACGAAACAAATATCTATTTCATTTTTCGCACTGTTATATTGGGTCTAATTACCTGCACTGCCAATTTCGGCTGGTAGTAACCTTGGAAATTTCGTTAATTGGTTCTAAGGGGTTATGAAAAGGGAACATAATTTTGATCACGATCTCAGAGCAACAAATAATTTCCCTCCGACCCACCCCGAACAAAATCATAGGTGCAGCATGATGGATTTATGTTGTTCGCACATTTCTGCGCTCACTCTAGCTTGACCACACAAAATAAAAAATTGACAATTTTTGAAACATCAATATTACCTAAAAGCAGTTTTTGATCGACTACTAATTATAAATTAAAACATAAATGTAGTTTAAATTAAGAAATTTTCTCTCAAACTCTCATTTCGTTTGGCAAGACCAGGGCAGACGCAGTACTAGGGTGCTTTTTAAAGCAATTTTGGCGTTAGTTTTTCGCAAGGTTAAATAGCTTGTCTTACACTGTTATTTTATTTATTATTTGTTTTTTTATTCGTTTTTGATTGGTCCAGTAGATTTTCAGTTTTTGTGAAGACGGCTATATGATTATACATTGAACATTTCATTTTATATAGTACTAATATCTGTATGTACAATGCAATCCATAAACTTATTTATATTGTTTTTTTTAGCAATTTGGGAAACGTCTACAAAGAACGTGGACAATTGCAGGAAGCATTAGATAACTATCGGAGAGCTGTTCGCCTTAAACCGGATTTTATTGATGGATATATAAACTTAGCGGCTGCATTAGTGGCTGCACGTGATATGGAGTCTGCAGTTCAAGCATATATTACGGCATTACAATATAACCCCGTAAGTATTTGTACTACACAGGCCGACAAAATTAACAAAAGGTCTCAAAACCAAGAACTGGAATATTATCTTCCGAAGGTTTTCGATGTATGAACTCGAATCTGGCCTCCACTGATAAAAAAAAAAAATAAAATCTGCTTTCAAGATTTTGTGCATTCTTAAATCAAAATCTTGATATAAGACCTATAAGACTAAAGTTCTGGAAACACGAGATTTTAAGCTTCATTTAAAACCAAAACAACTCTAAAAAAAGAATACAAAAATCTCAAAAGACCAAAATATTCTTGCGCTACTTTCGTAACCAAAACTTTTACTTTGTAAAAATCGACAAACCCAGATCTTTAAGATGCCATACCGATGTCGTAGCATTGTTTTCAAGGCACAGGATCTTAAAAGTACCCAAAAACAGAATTTTGTAAACTTTTAAATTATTCCCCGATTCGACTTTGGCGCATCGAATGAAAATTTTATTTAAATCTTCGTTGATTACGGAGATATTCTCTTTGGAATATTTATCCATATATTTCCTATCGTTGAACTATGTGAAAAACCTATATATTCAAAACACGATATCTCGGCGTCAAATAAAGACTTAATATGTATGCAAAAACAGTACTTCAAAGGTCTAATTTTGTTCCTTTTTTATGTTGAAATACCTCGAAAACCTAAGGTGAAGGAACTCTTTTGAGGTCAGATTCGAGTTCAGCGCGTCGAATCCTTCGGTAAAGTTTAATCTGGTTCTTGGTTCTGAGAGTTTTTACATTTTGTCGGCCTGTGTAATCATTAGATTTGAGTGTAAAAATAAAAATTTTTAATTATGTAGAAATTTTGTTGTTTTCGAATTAGCAAAGTACAGACCAAAATCTTTTCGAATCGGGTCGTTTAGCCTCCGTATTTTTTTTTTTTTGGTCGGCCTACTTTTGGTATTTTCCCCCCTTTTCATGTGCATAAGTATCCAGATATAAAACAAGTACACTATCCTATTTAGGATTTATATATAAAATGTTTATATTTTTATATTTATTTATATATAAAATGTTTATAACTCAATAATCTTTGGCAAACAATAAGTATGAGATATCGACAGCTCGATACATAGACGCGAAGTGAGAGTCTAAAGTGTGGCCGGATACAATAAAACGAGATGCACGAATTAGTGTAACCAGATGGCACTTTGGATTACTCCGAACGTCAATGTGTTTCATCCGTGAATGGAAGCTGAAACCCTTCACCAGGTGGTGTGTCCTCTGGTTGTCGTTGAAGATTCGGACTGATACACAAGTCGTTTCAATCCGGTTAAGAAGGGTCTTCTGAAGCTGCGTCTCTTCTACTGCTTCCGACATCGCCAAATACTCTGGCTCAGTCAAGTGACTAAGCCACGGTACGTTGCCTTTCCCCTTCCAAGATATGAAATAGAACTCTTTCATGAATGTATTCCCTTCCAGCTTGATAGATCTGTACAATGGTGAAGTGTTCCCAAAAATGCTGTACTCATTGAATGCTGTAGGCCAGCAAAAAAATATAGTATAAGATATTTATTGTTCTCATTTAAAGTGGGAATAGTTGATGGTTCGTTACTTTTGCCTTTAATGCATAGTACTAACATAACGACAAATCCGCTGTCAGAATTGTGACAGCATAAATAGTTAAATTAAGGAAAAGGCATGAAAGGCCATGAAAAGATTCACGCTAAACAGCTGTTTTTTTGGAACAATCTTTAAAAAGTGAAATTTTTGCTTTCGCCTCTATGAAGCTGAAGGCAAATCAGCAGACCGTTGAACTTGTGTTCAACCGTCGCTGATGTCGAATGCAAAACTCCGTGGGGCAGGTTTGGGTGTTGGCTGCTCACTTATTGTTCGGTGCTTGGAGCTTCGTCGTGGTGGTTTTCAAATGATACGTTGTTATCTTATACCAAATATAATGATCAGTGAAGTTCTTGAAGTTCTATTGGACTGTGGGTTGCAACATCCATCTGTTTTGTTCATGTGTTGCTGACCATATTAGATCGGTCTTCGACATTTCAGTCGACATTTCAGTCCTGTTATTGAAAAACTGAAATTCACATCGATTATCCACCCTCGCCCTTATTTAGTCCCATGAATTGATCTCGATGGACATTGATGGTTATTATCTCTGTTTTAAGCTTGACTGCCAGTCTCTTGCTTTCTATGCTGGGATAGGGATGATGCTGAAGAATTCTTGCTACGCCGTGGATGCTAATGGTAGTATTATTTTAAAGATAACATGGTCAGTAGTGGCTGCCTGAGTGACACCCACTCAGCATGCCTGATTCTGTAGAGTTGAATAACATCACTTGATGATGCAGCTGTTGATCCGTCGGGATGTGTTTTCGAATCGGGTCTAGTTGATTCCTTAGTTATATAGGAGACACTAGCTAGGGCTAATAGTTAGGTGGCGAATCTCAGTTTGCATCCACTGCATCCCAGTTGCCAGTAGATTGAGCTGGGCTATTAGGACCATGAACGCTTGTTGCAAGAAGTCGCCCTGACAATTTCCTTGTTCTCTGTTGAGAGCATCTATTTTTCGCTCTATGGTTCGGATGCGTTCGTCGGTGGCTGAACTGTCGTTTCTCACTACATTTATAGTGGGATCTAGAATCAATAGTATCATTATGTCCTCGTTGGATTTAACATTATGACCTTGGGCATATCTTCAGCATATTTGGAATTAAGCACGCCAAATAATGAGAGTGCCACGTTACCGACCATAACCCCTGGTTATCTGCGCTGCAGTGATCGATTAATCAGCTCATTTCCTAATTCTAACTTGACAGTTACAGGCGTTGTCGTTTCGTAGTTCTAAACACTTGTGTTTGACGTCAGTTATCCCGGCAGCCAACATTCTCATATCACTCTAATATGGCTGCAAGTCGGTGTACACGATGATAGTCTATTCTGAAATCGCCATTCTTAAGGTTTTGATTTGTTCATAGAAAATTCCTGGTTGCTTTGCGGAATGTTTGACATTTGCTTGTTGTCCAATTGCTAGTGGAAGAATGAGTAACATTGCCAGCAGCACTGGAAGGATCGGCAATGATATCTTTCTTTTCGGTGTCGGCATTTCTGGATGGCTACTTCTTTTTTTAACAGTGGCACTAAACGAGTTACATGGTTGTCTTTACCGGGATTTGTCTTCACTATTCGTCACATCGGCCAACTCAACACCGGCACATTGTCTTCCTTGACTAG
>VNJS01002810.1:0-28287 GCA_008042575.1 Drosophila watanabei | reverse complement strand
TGCCTTTTTACGACCATAAAGAATTGCTCTGCGGCTGCAGTGGAGTGTTTGGCTTGGTCCTCTGGTCCTTGCCCTAATTTTATTGATGGTGTTCCATGTGCACTGGGCTGTGCTCGGCGTTTGTAAGCTGTAATTGCACAAATTTCGGACAAGTCGCAGATGTACTTACTGGAGCTGTAGTGGGAAACGCAGTTGGGTGGATTTGGGTTGGGTTTAGCATTAGTTGCATGTGTTATTCCGGCCTGACCTCGGAAATGGGGGTAAATTAGGCAGAAGGGTATCCTATTTTGGGCAAAGTCAAAAGGAGCTGGAGAAATTAAGTTGGATCTTAAGGCGAAATTAAGATTTCTTTAAGAAGGTTAAAAAATTGTGGAAAAAACTATAAATCGGACAAGGAAATACTATCTGTGTTTTATTGCTTATAAGTTTTATTATATTTTGCATCTTTTATTTTTGGAAGATATTTATTATTTTGGTTATTTATATTATTTTTTCTTATCTCAACTTTTGGTTTATTTTATATACATTTTCTTCCCCAAAATATATTAACTTCCATACCCTTTTTACTCTTTTTACCTTTTTTAAAGATAAATCGTTAAATTTTTCAATAAGAATTTCACTTACATATCCAAATTGAAATATTTGTAAAATGTAAAAGATTATAACCCACTCGATTCAGCATTTCAAGTTCCAGTTAAAGGCGTAGAACCCTACTTTATGTCGGCTTACCCAGGGGGATCCCCTGGTGAACCCTCGCATATCCCACAAAAGCTTTTCATTGATAAAGAACAACAAATGTAATGGTTTCCCCGAAACTTAAGCTTCAATTTGATGAACCAACAAAGGGGACCTCAGGCAGTCGTCCTTTGAAAGTGGTGGCCCCCAAAAAAGGTTTCAAACGGAATCCCAAGCAAATACGAAATATGCTCGGTCGGTATCCAAAACACAGAGAGAAATTAGCAAAAGATTTACAAAAGAATTTTTAAAAGTTGAACTTAAAGCTAATCAACTCATGAAGATATAACAAACAAATAACTCGTTTTATATAATTTAAAAACTTTTCCAAAATTCCCACATTTTTCAAATAAAATAAATATTCTTCTCTGTGTTGCCTCTGCATTGATTTGAAAATTGCAAAACGTTTGGCATGCGTGGTGTGTGTGTGTTTGTGGCTTTTGTTTGCCCAACGCTTTTGGTCGGGAAAGCTGGGGGGCTTCCCCAACTATTTAGAAAATTGAGACACCTACGGGCAAGTCTATTAGTCGCCTGTATGTATGTAGGAGGCGCCTGGCTCTGTGCTCTCGGAGTGCTGTAAAACAAAATATTTACACGCGCCGCAAAACAGCACGCAAGCCAGCTGAGAACCCTGTTCCTCCTACATAGCAAGGACATGCGAACGAGACATTAAAGCCAACAAAACGTTACAGAAACGAGCTGAACGTAACGTTACGGAACGGAACAGAGCAGAGCCCAGTTGAAGGAGTCTCAGGCTTCCTTGCAAAAAAAAAGGAAACGGGAAACACTTTTGCCTGCCTCGCTTACATTTAAACGAAGGCAGACAAACCTTCGTCCTGGCAGGACCAGCTCCATCCCACAAATACAGACAGACAAAAAATACTTCAGTGTTGGCTTAGATAGATTGATAAAAAAAAATACAGAAAAAAAAGTTAGGCAATTAAAATATCATTAAATTTAATATCATTAAATAGGAGTTTACAGCAAAATGTTTAGTTTTTGTTTTTAAATAAATATATAATATAAAACTATAAGTCTGAGTTGGTCACATAATTAAGAATTTAGGATCATTTAATTTTTTTATTTGTACTATTTATAATAATTAACCATTTATTTAGAGTATAATCTTTATAGTTTCATTATTATATTAAATATTCAAAGTAATGAAAACAAGACACTACTTTTTGGCAAAATATCCCTAAACTTAGCTTGATTTTTCTACCTATAAATACCTAATAAATAAGCCAAACGGCCAGCACTGTTGTCCCCATAAGAGGAGCCCAACTGGGCCGGCACGTCTGCTCCGATGCTTTTAGTCTAAATAAAGGCATTTAAAAGATTTAGAGCAAATGAACCTAACCTCAAGCGCGTTGCCGGCTCTGCCATTAATGGCGGCGGTTTTGGCAGTGCGTGGGGCGTGGCGCATAAAAACAAAGGACACGCATGTCCTGCCTTGTCCTGTCTGTCAGTCTGCCATTCGACTGCCATCGCCGAGACTCGTCCTTTTTCACTTGTGTGACATTTTTATGGCGAATTTAAGACACGCAACTTTTTCGTCCTGCGCCGCCTTTCCCTCCTTTGGTCCTGATTCCTTCCTTTTTGCTCCTTTCCTTTTCTTTCATATATTTTCCCGGCTTTTTTTCGGTGGGATTTCGCCTGGTGATTTGTCAGAAGTCGCTTTAATTTCCTGATTGTACATATTCGGAGGGGACATCCCATCTATGGCTGCTCTGATGATGATGACAAAATGAGGCAAATAAAATTCTGTTGTGCATTTCCTGATCACATCCTGCGGTCTGCGTGCACGTAATTGCTTAATTTTTTATGTTCCTCTGCTTTCACCAGAAACAAACACTCTCTCCCTCCATGTTTTCCCTTTTGCCTTGTCTCCGATTTTTATTTATTTTTCGCTTTCGGCGTATTTTTATTGCCTTCTGTTGGTTGGTGTGTGCGGATTTTCTGTTAATTTTTGCGCTTGATTTTTTTCTTCCCGCCGATGCCGGAGCTGTAGTTAATTAAGTTATTAAGTGCGTCAGGGGAAGGACGTCGCCGGCAACTTTATTTCATATTATATAAGATTGCGTATGTCATGGTAATATCTTGTCTGAGACCTGCATATACTTTTATGGCAACGACTGCCGCGGGGGGAGAGCCTAGATCAAGGCAGTTGATATTGGGCTTTGCGGGACAAGAAGAAGGTGGCGCAGCTGCTCAGGCTTTTAGCTAATTAAATCGAGGAGCGCACTCTTAACGATTTGGGGCTTACGAGCATAATTAAATGGATTCACCTCATCGGGAAGTTATGATAGGGCCATAAATAAGGTCACCCAGAAGGGAGCATAACCCATTACAGATAGGATCTTGTCTGAAACTAAAAACTTGCAGGTTTGGCAGGCTTAATTTATGGCAGTTTAAAGGTGGCTTTTTTTTTGCTAATAACAATAGTTTTTGTGGGGGCATATTTATTTGACTTTTTGGTTTTAAAATTCCTCAAAGAAGATATAAAATAGTCGCATTGCTTAATACATATTTATCGATATCATTCTTGTGGGAAAATCAATATTGAAACACATAGCACTTTACATTTGTAAAGCTCACTTAATTGCTTAATTTTCCAACAGCAACCTAAAGCATTACTAATCCTTTTCAAATTCCAAGAAAACCCTTCACCCCTTCACTATCCGCAACTTAATTCCTGGGTTTACATTTCCAGTGTCCACGCTTCAACGCCTACTCGAAAGTTAAGCACAACCGATGCAAATTAGCATTAGCATTAGCATTTCGCGCAAGACAATGTTGTGCCATTAGGACAGGCACCAGGAGATGGAGCAGGAGATGGAGCTGGGCTAGAGCTGGAGCTCTCCAGATCTCCATTGTTATGCATAAGACTGAAACCTAGACGCGACGTTGTCATGCATAATTCAAAGTGTCCGTCAAGTTGTCATAAACTGCAGCGGCGACAAAGAAAACTGAAGCCACGCAGCTCAAAGAAAATTAGCAAGCCAGAAACAGAAACAGAGCAGCCAAATTTGGCAAAGAGGAAACTTTACTCGGCAGCCGAGAAAATTCTGGGAAACTGGAGAAAAGTTGGTCTCCTCAGAGGAAAGCAAAACGACCCACTCTCATTCACTCACTCACTCACTCACTCACAACTTATTGCTAATGTAAATATTTTGTTTTAATTTTCGGCACGATAAAAACAAAAACTTCTCATGCGGGCCTTCGGCTGTCGTTGAGACCAGAAACATTTTGGAAACTTCGAAATTGGAATTGTGACGGTAACACGAGACACCGAGACACAGACACAGACAGATAGACAGCTCTCTAAAACGCAGTGATATATAAAGTAGAATTATGAAAACTAATTATAGGGGTGCACACACTCGATTCTACGGAGGGTTAGTTTTTCCAACAGAAGCAAGAGGTGAGTAGTTTCCCGGGCTTCAGCTTTTCCGTCAAACAGTAGCTGATGTGGCCCAGACTGCCATGGCCTTCCATGGGCACGCAAACGTTCAAGATAATTAACCACTTATGTTTAAACAAATTTTAAGTGCTGCCACCCCTCACAAAAAATAATGGGTAGTGGCACATCGACGTGGGAATAATCAGAAGCACTGCGCGGCCAAAAGCGAAACTGGATACCACGGAGAAAGCGAATGGGGAAATACCCTCCTCCATAAATAATTTTAGTCCCATGAGGTAAGAACTAGAAAATTATATCTTGAAAGGAACAGTAATTATATCAATTCACGTATTTAACTTTGAGAAAACATTAAGAAAATGTTAAGACGGAGTCAAAAGAAATTAATTTTGATAAGGTTACCTGAAGTTCAACCAAGTTAAATCCATTTGTGAAGTGTATCAACCGATATAATAACTAGGTCAATGTTTGGTTTTCTTTTCAGCTTAGTTAAGTATAAGTAGTAAGTACTTTACACTTTACACTTGTAAAGTATAGTTACTCCATAAAATCATGTAGATAATCAAACTTTATGCACCAAAGAAATGTAAACAATTGAGAGCTTAAAATCTCTTCAGTTATAACTAAAGTTTAACCGCATAATTTTCTTGGGAAATCCGTGACCGTATCAATAAAGAATCCACGATCCACTTCCGTTGTGCGTCACCAACACAATTTAAAAGTAATAATACCCATTATTCCAGGACCAGTCCAGGAACTGCTCTTACTCCTATTTTGTGCAGGAACTCTCCTCTGCTGCATTGCGGCGAAGTTTAAGTGAAAAACTTTTCTGTTTTTCGTTTTTTGCCTCGAAACTTTTGCAGCTTGGCAGAGGAAAATTGCAGCGGCTGCCATTACAACGGCCAGGGAAATCACAGACGGTGGTTTTTCCAGGGGGAGGCGGTGCGGAGGGGGAGGCACCGAGGAAATGGCAGCGGAACCAAGGAATGTTAACCGAAAACAAACAGCAAACAGCAGCGCGGTGACATTGATTTTTACGTGCCCCTGGACCAAACATACAACAGGCCACAAATGGCAGCTCAAGCCATCATTAACACGCACAGAGTTCACTTGCAGTCTCAGCTTACACTGGGCGAAAACGAGCTATAGTTTTTGAAAGAAAATGGATAATTGAAAATAGGTTTCTTAATTATTATTTCTTTATTAGTATCATATTGTAAGCTAATTCCTTTATTTAATTACTAGAAAAATAACATAAAATGTATTTCTTTTTGTTCAAATAAAATATACATATAATAAAAAAATTCTACTAGGAATAAAATAAAGTGTATAATCCCAAGCTTAAATTTGATATTTAATCAATAAAGTTTTCTGATGAGCCTTATCTCTTGTTATAAAATAAAATAGGAAGTAAAACGACAAAATCCTTGTACAATAATTTAAATACATTTATAAATTTTATATATCTCGTATTTTCAGTTTTTAAATTATTTTCCCCAGTGCAGTTCTTTGCTTGGAGGCCAAACTTAAGCAGCTTAGCGGAGTTGCATGCAAACGGAAGCACAATGTAGCTAGCTGGCCGCTGCCTCCTACTCACAGGACCCACTACGATATAGAACAGAATACTGAGCACAGAAAGGACATTACACTCAGGACCCACAGCACAGGGCGGCAAGAACTACAATGTTGTCAGACATTTAGACAATTGGACCGCCCCGGGGAGTGGTAATGGCTGTGGAAGCACCAGGACCAAGGATCGGGGGTGGTGGCAGCAAAGAGTTCGGCTAGTTGCAATTAAAGCCAAAGTAGTTTTGCCTTTTTAAAATAGTTTCCTTTTTGGCAAAGACTTTGCGCCGGGATATGGAGTGCTGGAGTGGAGCTGGTTTCTCCATCGGGAAAAGCGGCGGCAGGAGGAGACCTACAAAGGGAAGTGGCAGAAATGTAGCAATTACTTTAATTATTGGCGGCAGGAAATGGGTTGACAGACAGAGCGGAAAAGGAGAGCCAAAAAAAAAGAAAATATATGTAAGGATATAAAAGAGAGGAGCAGATAGGAGCAGAGAATCTAGGATGGACAGTCAAGGTTTCGAGGTGGGATTGTAAATGTTTACTTAGAAAGATGCAATGATTTTTAATTGATATTATAAATAAAGAATATATCAAAAGTTAATAAACTTAATGAAAATTATGAACGATATATTATAAGTTTGGAAAATTCGATTATTAAGTTTCAGTCCAGTTATCCACTTTCAAAATTATAGAAACTTCGAATCATTTACTTAAAGTCGGATTCATATTTTTCCCCTCCAGCAGCAACTGAACTTTCTTATAATCTCAAAACTTCAAGTCCCTCCTGCAGTTCATATCCTTAACATCCTTGATCCTCTTGCAATTCGCACGTTCCTGTGGAAGCCACCCACGCCCATTCAATTACATGCCAAGGCAATTCCGCATTTCGCTGGGCAAAAAGTGATTTTACTTTGATTTTTGTCTGGCACTGAATACTTTTTTGCGCCTTCTCGCTGATTTGTAATCGCTGGCGAAGGAGCAGGACTTCCCCCCACCGCCCACTACTTAGTTTATTTTCTTTGTTCCATTGTTAATGCCGATGTCACGTAAAAAATTAGACTGACCGCCCGCTGAGAGCTCTCGCCGTGGAGTTTTTGTTTACTTTTATTTGTACGAGTATTTTTTGTTGTATTTTTGATACCACCCAAGGCGTTCGTTTTGGCACGCCCAGAATTCGGGTTCAGCGTTTCATTATTTTCCGTAAATTGCGCCTGCACGCGTTCAATGCAAAACTTTAAGCATGATAAATGAGTGCAATTGTTGTCGCCGTGCCGTTGTTGGTTGCTCCTGTCAGGCAATTAACTTCTGCTTTTCCACCAAGTGAAATTTGATTTTTTATTGAGCTAGAGCTGCATTTTCCACCACCACCACCGTGGAAATCGAGGAAATCTCGTAAATAAAGCAGTCAACGATGGTCGATGGAAAGGTAGGTAGACAGCCCGCATCCCTCGCAGTAGCTGCATTTTTTATTACACTGACAGCAGGGAAAATAGGGAATAAAATTGAGTCATTGTCAATAGGAACGTTGTGACAGCAGGGAACACAGGGGAAAAATATTTCATCTAATTATTTAACATATATAAAAATATATATTTCTTTAATATATACAACTTTCTTAGAACAACTTCCTTTAGAATTACTAAGTATAGTTTCTTAAAGTTTTTCTAGAAAAATAAATAAATAGTTTAACGAGAAACGTAATCTTACAAAATTTTATGATAAACATGGGAGTTAAACTGTAATGCTTAAGTCTCCATTGATTCAAGGAAAAAAGGTCTTCCTTTTAATAATAAAATTCTTCATACTATTCTCTTCTTCAATTAAAATTAAAGTTCATTATTTTTATTCTTCTTATTCCTTTATTTTCTCTTTCTAGACAATTTCTATTAGTTTTTTTAGTGCACTCAGAACTGATGGATATTAAAAGAATTATGAAATATTTCCCAGCTTCAAACTCGAAATTCTTGAACACAAAAATGTCTATCTGAAACTGCGTAAGAGAAGCCCAATCAATGTCAGCTCTGTGCCTTTACTTATACCTTTACCTTACCTTTCCTTACCTTTACCTTTCAACCTTAACCAGCCGTGTGTCTGGCAAGTTTGACTTTGACATTTTGGCTGGCATTGTCGTCGTCATCGCCTCCCGTCCCTTTCCATTGATGTGCAGCCAATTTGTCGGGATTTTTCGGGCAGGGAGATAAGCGGCTTAGCCGGCTTATAAATGGAAATTGCAGCCAAGTTGCGTTTCCTGTTTATATAAGATCATGATCACAATGGGGCTGATGACGTTGCATGCTGGCGATTTGAAAAATCAGATTAATAACTTGAATTGCTCACGAGCTCGACACGAAGTGTCGAAGGCTTAAGCTCCCCTTTTCCTTACCTCCAAATTTCAATCCCGATAATTGGCTCACGTTCCAGGTAAAATACTCAAAAGAGCATATGTGCAAGGATGTGCTCAGGAGAGCTTCAAGGTGTGTGTGTTTCTGTGGTGTGGGAGTAGGTGTGTCTGCGTCTGTGAATTTTAATTAAAAAATTTTTCCCAGCTGCACTCTTGCAATTTTGATTCTCACAAAGGTAAAAGTGAAGATAACGAAAGTTATTTGAACACGAAGGAAGAAAAGCAGAAGGGGGCAGGCCAAAGGCTGTCAAAGTTGGTAATCGTAATGAAATCACGTTTGGCATTCAACTGGAAGAAATTAAATGTTGTTATGGTCAACAAATTATTTTAATAAATATTAAATATCAGACATAGAATATTCTGCAACAAAGAGTTTATATTGAGTAACATATTTTCTCATAATTATTTAAGTTATCAGAGACTTTCTTGGTCACAAAAAAAGTGATTAGACTAGAATAAATATTCTTTTTTTCTAATGTTTTAAAGGCCTATAAAAGTATTATATATAAACAAAGAAATATCGACATTTATTAACTTTAAACTTAAAGTAACCATTAATTCGCTGCCTGAGAAGTTTTACCAATTTCTCTCAGAGAAACTATTCCAAACTGAACCCACCTCTATCCATTTTACTAATGAAACGTTTAGAAAACTAATCTAAATTAAAGCCCAATCACAAGCCACTTTAATTTAGAACCAAATTAAACTTTTATTAGCAACTTGGGAACGCCCGGCGCTCACTCTCTCCCCTTAATCAATGGACACCAGCATCGATCTGCGAAACTGACCCTAAAACCAGATGGCCACGCTTCACTAAATTAAGAAATTAGTACCAAATAGAAAACAAATTAGGAAAGGGTCAGTTTGTAGAAGAAATGACCAGAGAGAGAGAGACACCCTCCATTGTCCCCTTTTTTTCCAATGACAAAATCAAAGTGATGGTCAGTTTATGATGGTCCACTGGGCCCGCACATCCCGACGAGACTTCGATAAGACGGACATAAAAACTGACCACTGTCCCACCAAGGGGAAATGTGAACTGGGAAAATGGGAAATGGTAAATGGGAAATAGTTACCCCGCCCCATTTTCCTCTGCCCAATCAGGCGTCCGCCTGTCAATCATGCGGTCCATGGGCGATAATTTAACTATTTCTCGATAATGAAAACGGTCCAGCGATTTCTGCCTGCCTCGGCACAAAAACAGGACGAAAAATCAAATGTACTTTCACTGATTGCCTTGGGGACCTGTGAATGCGATTGGCAAAGGGAAAACTCTGCTGATGATGTCGCATATGTAATGACATTGATTAACTTTTATGCCCAGCTACAGATATATATATACCTACATATAGGTTCTGCATAATTTGCCGAGGCGACAAGTTGACAAAAATTGAGTTAGGCATTCGGGTAAAAATAGCCACCAGAGAACAGGACAATAATGGACAAATTAGGAACTTTCTGGTACAGTGGGCTTTATGTTTCAGGATATAAATATCTTAAAGTTATGTTAAGGATAAATTTAAGAAGTTTGTTTTGTTATTTAGTACTCCATTTTTTTCCCCCTTTATATATTTTTGTATATTTATTTCTCAAACAAACCATTTGCCATAGTTTGTAGAACATTTTCCTACTCATCAATTAATCTCCATTTGTCCCTGCTCCCGGCATAGAATTTTCCCAATCATTTTTCATGCTTAGGTGCAAATATAGAACTCCATCATCCATCTGGCGTGAGAAAAGTGTAACCGAATACACGGCCGCCCTCGACAATTTTCACTTGAGTTTCCCCCATGACAGACCATTAGCATGTCGGGCTCAACCCTGAGAATACCCCAAATGCCAATCTCCCCACCGACTTTTGGAGGTGCCACCGAGTTGGATATACTCAATCCTTCTGCTGTCAGCCTAAAAATAACATTTTCTTTAATTTGAGCCAGCGAAAGGTAAAGACTTTAAGCGCCTTTTTGACAATTTTCACGTCAGCTACAAATCCCCCCATCGACTCTGCCAGACGGGCGCAAGATGAAGGGCCACCAGAAGAAATTTACATAGCAGGGATATACGTATGATATATATATGTGGAGTGTATATATAAAAATAAACACAATTTTTGTCGCTCCGGTTCATCTCTATCTCGGCGGCCCTCTGGAGGCATTCGTTGATATAAAAATATGAAGCGGAAAATCAGTGACAGCAGCCACGTAGAGGATTCCTCCTGTGCCAGAATGCCAGCCTCTGCCTTCCTGGCTGCCAGGCTGCCAGGCTGCCTGGCTGGGAGTTCTGAAGTGGAGTTAAATTACTTTTGGGTTGGGGTTGGATGAGCCGGAGTCGGAGTTGGAGTCGGGCGGAATCGTATCTACACGAGATAGTAGTAGTCCTACCGGCATGTGCATCGTCCCCCTGTTTTTATTGGAAACTTATTCCCACAGTTCGTCCGACCCTGGTCCAATCTGTCTGCTAGCTTGTCCGATTTGACTGGCAGCGAATGAAATATGGCTTTATGGGTTGGAAAAAAAAAAAAGGAAAACTCCACCAGGGAGTGGGGTAAAGCACACACGAAAATCAGCCAAAAAGGTTTGCTGATGGGTCTTGCAAATTGCATTCTGATATTTTGGCAACTTCTGTCGGCTATTGATTTTCCCCCCAATTGTTAAATTTCACAACTTCAACTCGGAGGGGCCCCACATTAAAATCGAATTACCGTTACTTATTAATGCCCTACCCTTATATTCACTTACTTTCTCCGCTCTTTCATTGATTTATGGGCAAATCATGTAAATTTCACTAGGCAACAAACTTGATTATTATTATTATTGATGATAAACTCCCCAATTCTCCCTTCCGATTTGATGGCTTTTTATGACTTTGCCACTGCAATTAAATGATTTCTAATTGCTGACAGCAGAGCAACAAAAAATATTCTCTCACCAATGATTTGTTGATTTATTGTGCCTTGAGACTTGAGCTCGTAATTTGTCATATTTCCCAGACGGCCCATTTTTGATAAAGATTTATTATGACATTTCCATTTTTTGTTGCGTAATTAATTATTTCGAAGCTGTAAATACATTGGCTTGAGCTATTTTTATGCTGGAAATTGATTGAGATAATCAAATGAAAGTTGATAGGCTAATAAAATCGGGTTTGGCTTGAAACTAGGGGTTAGTTTCTTGGGGGTTTCTCAAAGCGATTTCTTAAGGTTTTTGTGCATCATTTAAGATCTATTAATGTCTCAATTATGAGGGATTGTAGGGAAATGAAGTCAGAAAGTTTATATTGTATTTTTATGGCGGAGAAACTTGTGTAGATTGGGGATTTTGTCTTATAAATTTAACGAATTTTTTGAATGAATTAAATAAATCAATTAAGAATTTATAATTGAAAATATGTTAAGTATTTTAAAACCAAAAACACAACCAAGTAACTCCTTTTTTAATTTAACTTGGACACCCTCCTTAAGTTTACTCAAAGCCTCTTTCTTGAATATCCTTAAACAAAAAAAATCTGTAAAATATTTGCAGGTCCTTAATAACTTAAAAATTACACCACTCTTGATATATTTGTGTTTCCTATCAGGAGACCGCAGTCCTGAAAGCCTTTCTCCGCACTTATGAGTGCCTCTCCAGAATACCAACACTGCACGCATTCCCGGCCAAGACGTGTTGGCTTTATCGTCGCCACACTCGATTTTATATGGCGTTTCATATATGTACGGTGGAGCTTAACACAAAGCGACCGAAGACCGAAAGCCGAAAACCAAAAACCGCCAGCGAGCCAACACATTTCGGTGATTTACATTGATAAAGTTAATGGAATGGAATGCGTGCGCGCTCGCTGACTCGACTGCGATTTCGATTCCGTTGCCATAAGGGTATATATATGTATGGTGGTTATATGCGAGACTGGAGAATGTGAGCGAGTGTGTGCAGAAATTTGCATTTCTTGTGAGCAGCGGCGACGTCGTCACACGCCAAACGGAAGTTGTATACAAAGAGTTGCACTTAAAAAGCACCCAGCAATGTTCCCATTTCCCATTCATGTCCAAGTAGGTGCACGGGAAAGAATTTATTATTAAGTAACACATTATTGTTAACAAAAAAATTTAAAAATATAGAAACTATAAGGTGAAGTTGTCCTAAAGTTACAGTCATAAACATTTATTTAGCATATTCTTTCGGGAAGAGTTCGAAAACTTTGAAAGATGTTAGGTGAAATATAGGGAAATAACATATATTATTTAAAGGAAAGCATTATATATTTTAATACACAAGGAATCTAGATTATTTATATTTATTGAATATAAAATACTTATTTAACAAAAAAATCCCTCTAAGTTTAGCAACAAATTGTAATACAATATTATTAGAAACTTTATTATTTCTATGAACATTAATTTTTAGTTGTTTCTAATTTTTCTCGGTGCATCCCTCGACATGCATACGACAGCCAGGACATGCAATTTTTATGGCTTGTAAGCTGGCTCCCATTTCGGCAATCGAAATGGGCCTGGTTCATGTTTTCCAGGCGGCTCACCAAAAAGTGTATATTTCTTTCTCCCAGGGCGGAAATGAAAAGCGCCTAATCTAACAAATTTTCGTGCTAATTTAGGTCAAAGGCGGATTTGCATAAATTTCGCCCCGTATTGCAGCTTTTCACCTTTTGCCACCTTATCAAAGTCCATTAGAGCCGAGCCAAGCCGACATAATTTGTGATGCCGACGTCAGGTACTGGCTCCCCCTTTCCTTTTCCTGTAGAGGCAAAGAAAAAAAAACGAGAATGAAGTATTTTCTCGGTATTTAAGTCATACTGACACATGACAAATTCCACATGAAAATTCCAAAACAGCCCAGGAGGGAGCCCTGGGACCCGATGCCAGAAGTCATTAGCCCAAACACCCAGTTCGCCACCAAGTGGGCCTGTTCCAAATGGAATTTTGTCATAAACGTTGTTGTCGTTTTTTTTCCTCTTTTTTTCCACTCCATATTGCTGTTGTTGCTGCCGACACTAGTGGCATATTTTCGTGCAAAATTTCACGCTCATGCATATTTAAAGAGAGTTTAACGGAGAAAAAAGGCGCACGGAAATCTTGAATTTCGTAGGCGGAATATTTTTACTCTATTTTGGGAATGGGACAATTGGGCTGTGAATATTTTATTAACCAGTATTGTTTTATGGGGTAGTGAAAATAATATTTGCATAGGGAAAATATAAAGGTTATTTTAGTTATTAATATTCGTTTTATCAATAGAAAATATCAAAAAAAAAATTTAAATAAATTAAAAAATATTTTAAAATAGCAAGAATCTGTATATAATTAACATGATGGTGATGCATAAATTTAAAATAACTATTACAAAATAACAACGATAAATATTGTACAACTTTAACTTTTTATATTAATTGGAGTATTCAAAAAGTATTTTGTAAACGGTTTATTTATGTATCTTATATTTGTAAATATCTTTATAATGTTAATATTATTTTTCCTTAAGCTTTCAATATTTTTGTTTTTTTGTTTTTTGCTGTACTAGTTTATTTATGAAGAATTTCTAAAGTCTGAATATTTGAAGTTTACTTCTAAATACATTTTTTATAGAGAATATATATTTTATATATATTTCGTTCCCAAGTTCCCCAGCACATACCCCTAGCATATTGCCCATACCCTTTCCGATTTTGACCCACAGCGCCATTGGACGCTATCAGAAACTCCGCTCGCATGGAAATGCGCTAACTAAATAAGCCCAAAAATTATAAATTACAATGGGATAGCGGGCACGAAGGCCAGAGGTAGAAGCTGATAGCCAAGCTTTTTCCATTTCCCATAATTTTGCAGCTGTCCGAAGCGGAGGGACATCAATCAAATGCCACGGCGAGCGGGAAGGACCATTTCAACTTAACGCTGAGTTATTGTTTGCCACGATTTTCAGTCGGTAAATATTTCTTCGTATTTTATACTCAGTATTCAGTATCCAGAATGTGGTTTGAGCTCACAGTTTTTGGGGCGTGTCCTTGGTTTTGGCCGCATTAAGTGCACAGTTGCGTGCACACACGCCCGAAAGCCCAACCCGTTTCAAGGTGTAAAAGGTGTAAAAGGGGGCGTGGCAGCAGCGGCTGGCAGGTCCTTCGCCGGTCGGAGGTGACGCCACGGGGAGCCCAGTCAGCAATTTGCCTTAAATTGTTGCCATTTGTTTGGCCGGCGCTTAGAGGACACACAAAGTTGCATTAATATTGTGTGTGTGCGAGTGTACATGTTGTGTGTGTTCAAATTGCTCATCAAGTTGTGGAAATTATGGAAATTGCCATGCGTCAAGTCGTCGGGAATCTGGGATAATAGCCACAGAAATGACATGGCAAAGAAATGCAGCATAAAGGAATTTTATAAACAGGAATTTGCATATCAATCGATTCAGCACAAAAGATTTACACAACTTTTGAATAAAGATATTGGTATTTGTGGAGAAATAACTGCAGCAATCGGAGTTATTTCATTTACAAATATTTGCTGAATGTGAAAAATAAAAGGATTTTGAGCTTCAGATTGTTGCACTTTTATACAAAAATGTATTTACTAATTTAATTTTACTTTAAACTTGTATATATTTAAGTTAAATTTCTAAATAAATACCTTAACAATTTGTCCTAATATTATGTCTTGTTAATATGTCTTAAATAATTTGACTTGCTAACTTAAATTTAAATGCTTCCCCATAGCCTTCTCAGTAATTAAATCAATTTATTCTCAATTTACTACCATTCCCGTTTTTATTGCTTCTGAATTCATAAAAAAAGAAAATATGTTACCTCAGGCTCCTGTATTTATCAATAATAATTTTTTTCGCTCGGGCTCTCGTTAAGCGAATTGCATTTTCAGGCTTTTGCCTCTTGGCCAAGTCCTTCACGGTTGAATGCACCCGTTTCTGTTCGGGCTTAACCTCGCCTGACCTACTCCAGACCAGAGAGCGGAGCGGAAAGGAGCCTCCACAGATGGCGGGACTCCGTGGCAGAGAAAGAAAATGCAATTTCCTTTCTCCATTTTTCATATGCGCATTAAGCGCCTTTTCCACATTTCAATTTGCCGAGCAGTAAGCAGTCGAGTCGAGTTGTGCTTTTGGCCTGGCCCACACCTATTGCCACCTGGGCCTGTAAGCACATAAAAATTAATATTTGAATGAGTAACCCGAAAGCAGCTCGGCTGGGTTATGATTCCTGGGACTGAAGTCCTGAGAACCTGAGGATCTGAGGACTGCAGGCAGAAAGAGCGTCCTGGGGCCGAGTATGAAGCCGAAATGTGGGCGCTTAAAAATGCATGAGAAGTCAGTCTGCTGGAAAACTGGGTGAAAGCTACGGCTGCACTTGCACAAACTACTTTATTTCCATTTATGTTGTAAATTACAGGAGGTCCTGGCGCCAGCAGGCCACCCACCGGGCCACTTGCCATTGTCCTTGCCCTCTCACACATAATTTTCGCAATTGTTCGACCTCAAAAAAAGGGCCCAGACATTAAATTAAGCCAAAGGCCACGACCATCAAAGTGTCCCACAAAAAATACACATAAATTCGGCCAAGGAAAATTCTCACGCACTTCACCTGTGGCTGCTGCAATCACGTCTCCGCCATATCCCGCGTAGATAATACATACAGTTTAACAAAAGGGAGTTTCCCCTTTAAAGACGTGGGCACACAAAGAACAACAAACAAAAGACTTCAGACTCGGTGTCTCGCGGCGCGGTGCATCCTCGGGAAAAATATATATCTTGTAGATGCGGAGGAGAAAAACAAAACTCGAACAAAAAAGATGACACAAACAAAAATGATTCCATTTCTATTTCTCGTTACCAATTTCTATTCTTCTTCTGCGGCCTTTGGCATTGTCCCAGTTCCACGTAAAAATGGGTTTGACATTGTCTGCGAGCAAAGTGTTGGGCCAGTGGCTACAAAAAGCCTTCGCACACACGAATATCGTGTTAAGCACACGTCGATCTATTGTTTCGTTGTTTTTTCTTTCTTTCTGGGAATGGGGATCTAGGATCGTGTTATAAAATTGATTATACATGGACAAAGAGCAGAGGTTGTAAACATAATTTATTATATGATTTCTATGAATATTAAAGGTAGTTTTGTGGGAAGACTCGTAGAAGGTTTCTAGTTGCAATGAGCGGAAGTGTGTGGGTAGTTTTCTATTCGTCTTGACTAAGTTCAAATATGCCAAATTACTGCCGCTTCCTTTCCAATTGAGGTCTGGAATTCCCAAGGAGAAGAAGGCTAAAGTTTTAACTTCGTTAGTAGCTGGCAAAGCTTTGCTTAACCTTTTTAACCCTAGAAAACTCTTGGTGTTTGAAGGATTTGTTTTCATTAGCAGATTTATATAATTTCCTAATCTTATCTTGCAGAATTTGTGAGTGGTTTAAAAAGAAGAAGATTCTAACTGTATTTATAGCCTTTAAAATAAAAAAATAATACATTTGAGTTGTATGTATATAGTTATAATCAGGAGGTATTATTAATTACTTTTATAAATACAATTATAAAACTAAATTGAATTATTTTAAGTATTTTTTTTAAGTTAAATACCTTTACTGTCCTTCAGTTAATAATTTAATAATAAAAACTAATAAATAAAATGTTAGAAAAAAAATTGTTCAACTGATAATAAAAACAATTAGGTTGTTGTTTATAATATATATTCCTAGTAACCACATTTACCTTTAGTTTAACTTGTTAAAATAATTTCCACTGAACTTTTTTATTATAATTTAAAAACCAGAACTTAGAAGAGCCCCTCATCCCTTAATGGGTTAAGCTTAAACTTTTCTTTGCCTGACTTTATTAGTTCCACTCACTCACCTGAACTTGCGATGTATCTTGAAACTTTTTCAAGTCCAACCCGAACCGAGCAATCATCGTCAAGTTTAGCCCCGGAAGCCTGACAGTTTTTGCCAACCACTAAATGTCAAACTTTGTGACATGTCAGTGCTGAAAGAGCGGGACAGCAGCAGAAACAGCAGCAGCAGCAGCAGCAGCGTCCTGTCTCACATGTGACATTCAAGTGTCATCAAGGGATACGTGATGGTTTGCATTTTTATGGGAATGACAGCTAAATGTGCGGAATCCCGGCAACCAATGACTTGAGTGACTTTCAATAACAGTACAGACGCGCAGGCAGGCCTAAGATTTAGCATAATTAAATTTGGAAAAAGTTTTCCAGGGCCTTTCTGTTTTGGTTTTTTATTTTCCTTATGGCTGTATCCTTTGTCCTGGAGCAGACAAAGGATCTGGTATGCCTGGAAATCAGCATAAAATAATTGAAAATGTGTATGGTTCTGGTTCTATTTGAATAAACGCAATTTGAATGCAAAAGCACGAAGTGCAAACAAGATGGCAGACGTGAAAGGATATACGAAGTATGGGGGGAAGTTAGGAGGAGCCGCAATGGCTGGCAGGATGACAGTCTCCTCCTGTCTGCCGTTGATAGATGGATGGCACTGAATGGAACGTCTAATGGAGTCTCTGTGAAAGGTGAGAGGTGTAGGGCGTATCATTGTATCTTTGGTCAACTTAAAGTAGCTAAAATCGCTGTTCCTTTCACTCAGAGATTTCCCCTGTATAACCCATCACTAATCAGCCTCGTTTTCCGCCCCCTTAACCCCGCGCTAACCCAATCTAATCTCATTTTCCAACCAGCTGTGAGTGCAGGCCTAAGTCCTATTGTTGTTCCCCTATCAGGATCGCACTTTCCACCGCCTCCTCCTCCCTTGCCAATTCACGAATTTCCACACCTACGCACACAATTGAGCAGGGAAAGCGGGCGGCAAGTGCTCAGAGCAAAGAGCACCGGCAGCAGCAGCAACAACAACAAAAAAATTGTTAATGCCATTTGACAGTTGACAATTATAGCAATTGTCATAGCATTTAACACGAGAGCTGAGCACTAGGCGAAAATGCGCAAAAGGGATGGATGAAATACTCCATTGTTGTCAAGACACTGAGGGAAAAGCTATGTGAGTTCTATAATAAAAATAAAAACAACTGAGTTTAAAATACTTTGGTAATACAAATAAAGTATTTAAATAGTTTTACTTATTAATTTTTATTTTGCGAGAGCTCTACAATTTTTCATTAAAATATTCTCAGGTTTAATTCGTGTTATTATAATTACTATTTATTTTGAGATATAAAATGAGTCATAATGTTTATATCTTTTATATAAATTCTTAACACATTAATAACTATTATTAACCTACAACTCCTTCTTCTTATTAACTTACCAAAAACTATATTTTCCGATCAGTGTAGACCTAGGCACGGGTATAGACAAAGCAAACGAGGGTTAAGCGAGGCGGAGAGGCAAATGTTAACCCTTGGCGGGTCCCGGACTCACCCCACGATTCGTTTTGTCCTGTCACTCATTTACCCTTTTTTGCATGTCAGCGGGCATTAGTTGTCCTTGCTGCTGCTTCTATAGCTGTTGCTGTTGTTGTAATTGTTGTTGTTTTTCTGGCCCTCGGACTCTGCTTATCTGCACCAAATTTGCACAGTCATTGTCAGGACTGGAGGTCCTGGACTCGCCAGAATCCCCTCTTGAACCTCTCCATCCTTTCGTTCTTGCTCTCTATCCCCTTTGTTCGCACTTTTTGCCAACTTTGCATATGTGCAAATAATTTAGCATCCCAACTACAGCGGCAAAAACAACAACATCAGCAGCAGGAGCAGGACTAGGACTAGGACTAGGACCAGGAGCAAGGACAACAGCAGTCAGGACAATTGTGGATTTACTCGAGATTAGGGATCTTTGTTAGTTGGTCTGCGGGTCTGTTTGTTTGTCTACTGCTTTGCTGGCCAAATAAAAATTATAGTTTGCCAACGGCTCGCAGAGAGGGTTTCAATGTTACTGGCAGCAGTTGCTTTTTTGCAAAGGACAACTTGGCCACTGGTTTAGGACAAATACAATTTGGCTGTGTGGACCAACGAGTTTTTGGACCAACTCCAAAGGACGATGATGGCCCAGCTGGCTTGTCCGACAGAGTGTGATGGAACAAATGTGGTGCTGATGGTTATGTGATGGGAATGCCTGGCAGGACAATTCTCCGAATAGGAAATATAAGTGTTTATTGCATTAAAAATAATGCGATTTGGTTAGTTTTCCGATGCTAAATTCAATATGTGACTCTAATTAGGAAACCAATTTCTTGTTAGTTATTTAAGATACCTTTAAGCGATTTTTACTAATTTTATAATAACAAGCTGGAAAATATTTAAATTTAAATTTTAAAACCTTTTCTCGCAATCTAATTAACCTCCTTGTTGGCCTGCCTAAAGCTACTCCAAATTCAATGGCCATACCTCCTCCATATCTCAAGAAGTCTTTCTTTTTAAAGCCAAGTAGCGTAAAAGGACTGCCAACCGAAAATCCTTTTGGCTCTCCTTTAGCTCTTCTTTGGCTTATTTTTCCTTATATTTTCCCTGTGTGGATTTTCGCACCCTTTCCTTTTCAGGTTCATCATTCCGTAAGCCGCCGTCGCTGCCGCCTCGAGAGAGCTTTTCTTGGGCTCTCGGGGAAAAGTCGTGTGAAGTCAAAAGTGTCTCATCGCTGCTTATCTATATAGCAGAAATTGGCTGCTCTAAGTTCGACGAGGCGGGCAAATATGAAAACTTTCGGTGCAGCCAAGCGAAATACCCAGATCTCCTTTACTCCCTTCCCTGCAAAAGGGATTCCAGAGGCAATCTCTCATCTTTATCTGCATCGCGGCGCTGGGAAAGATGAATGCAGCTTTCAGTGCCTTTCTCCCACATATGCGACTCAACACTTCAACTTGTGCCAAATGCATAAAAATGCGGGGGCCACGGGGACTATGAAGGCTGCCACAAAGATGAAGAACGGAGCTCCTTGACAGCAAAACTGAATTCGGAACAGAGAATAGAAAGCGGAACGCAGGCTGCGCAGAGAAAAATTTGGTGATAAAAAATGGATGAAAAGTAAATTTTTTATTAAGATTCGGTTTCATTTTTGTAATTTTTTAATATTTTCTTATCTCAAAATAGCACTAACAGCAAGTCGTTTTTTAATGTGTTTTAAAAAATTTATTTTAATCGTTCAAATATCTAATTACATTACCTTAGACTAGAAAAACTAGTTTAAATAGCCTTAAACTATTTTTATTCACATGCATTATGTTGATGTTTATGAAAAAAAGATTCTTACAGACCTTTCTCAGTTTATATTTTATCTTTCTCCACCTCCCTTATATTTAATACATAAAAATTCCTTAGAAAATACCACCATTGACATTATGCTCCTTCTTCTCCGTGTAGCTGTAAAGTAGGTCAGTTAAGGGAGTTTCCACAGAGGGACTTAAAGCACATCCTTGCTTATTGTGCTAACAACAAAGTGTACGTCCATTTTCAACACCCACTGTATGGGTGTTTGTGTGTGCTCGGTGCTCAGTGTTCGAGACTTGGGATTCTGGAATAATGGCCGAGGCATTGTAACAACATTTCAAATGCAAAATCCCATTTTCCTTCTAATTGCTTTATCGCTCAACAAGCTGTTGGATGTGTTTCACTCACACTCTCTCAACGCTTCGCTCATTTCTCACTAGGAGACTGCTGACAGGATAATACCAACACACATACACCCTCAGCCCACATAAAGCAGGGTGACTCACTTTATTGGCAAATGAAACTGAAAATGAAGCTTCTTAGACTAAATTGAAATTAAATGAAACTGAAGATGAAGATCCTAAGACGAAATTGAAATATTAATCAGAGATGATGGAAGGAGAAAGTGATTTTAGGACTATATGTATGTATTTTTGAAATTGAATGATTCTATGACATATAATTCTTGAGGTTTTAAGAAGACTTCCTAGCGCTTCTTAAAACTTTTAAAGTACAATAGAAATAAGTTATGAATAGAAATACCCAGCATTATAAGTTGATTTTTGTATAAATAAAACCAGTTAAATCATTTTTTAAAATCGTAAGCTATATTTTAATTAAAGAAATAATACATTAAATGTAAAAAAAATATATTATTTTGCTGCATTAATTTATTTATTTCTCGTCATTCATGTATGTTTTATTTCTCTGGTTAACTATCAATAATTTAATAAAATAATTTCCGGCTAAAACTTATCTTCAAAAATCAAATAAAACTACACTTTTCAATTTTATTTCTACTGCGAAAATATTCCCCGATCGAATATATTGACTCACCCTACCCCTAAGCCCCTTTTTGCAGTTAGCCCCCTCTAGTTCTTGTTTACGTTTGGGCTCTGTCAAATATGTTCGAATTTTCTAACGATTACAACTACATCGGACGCCTGCTCGCCCGCCTCGGCTGACCTGATTTTCCATTTTTCGCCCAGCTCAGTTTTTGGAACATGTGCTCCTGTTGTCGCAAGACCCTTTAGGGAACCGACCGCCTGGCTGGGGTTTTGTTTGCTATATGTCCATGTCCCGGGGCTAAACGGATTTGTCCAACCTGCCGGCGTCACGGAGTCAAGGGTACCATGTACTACGAACTGCAATCCGTCGATCAAATTGTTTGTTAATTGCAAAAAATTTTCGAAAATTGCGCATATTCTGGCTACAGGGCTTTGCATCCATGAGCGCAAATGGTGGTGAGTGTGGGAGTGGGAGTGAGACTAGGTGCTCCGGCTCTGTGTTCCTTCCTATTGATCCGGTGCGGTTAATGGTCGCTTTTCGCTTTTCGTAACAGTTGTCAGCTGCAGTTTAGCTAATATCGGAGGCAATTTGCTGGATGACTTTCGAGAGACGAAAATTGGTAGCTGGACATGACTTTTGAATGGCCAAAGTCAAAGTGTTAACTGGGGCAACGTTTCAGTTATGGTAGGCTTAGGTAATTTTATTTTTTGTTAAATTGTAACTAGAAAGTAAGGCGCGAATAAAAAGAAGTTTTGTTAAAAGGAGTGAGAAGATATAGGAAATTATAAATAAATATAGATATGAAAGTATGACGTACATAAACCGAAATCAATTTATTGATATTGCCAGCTATACCAAAAAGTAAAATATAAGAAATATTCATTGATTTATAAAACGATCCTTTACAATCTCTAAACCTCTTTCAAAATACCCTTAAGTTTCCTGTCATCACCCTAATAAACTCATTATTATCATTATAAAAACCATTCATCACTCAACTGCTCTCAGCATTTGCTAACATCATTATAGAACCCGCATATCCCATACCCTATACGCTAACCAATAATTGAAATGTCAAATCCCGGCTAATGACAAATGTAAAAGCCAAAAAACTTCCACAGCCGCAACCGAGCAGAACCCCTAAAGAAATTAATAAATGACAAAGATTTTAGCACTTTAGTCAAAGAAAGAGAACAACCAGAACGAGAAAACAAGGCACTTCGGAGACAGAACTGCTATAAAAACACAAGTGACAAGTGTGGCAGACACATGTGAATGAGATTTTCGGTTAGCCGAAGGGAAATCTGAAATGTAGTGGGAATTTTGACACATTTGACAGCCAGGCAGGCATGCAGGCAGGGGGCAGCGGGGTCTTACTGTAAGTAAGCGGCCATTTGATAGCCTCATTAGTGCTGAGCCACCGCAGAAGGAGCCCTCCGAAAGTGGCTGTCAAAGTGCTTAAGGAGGCTCCGATTCCTTGAGCTGTTTTGCGTAACACAAAACCGAAAGGATATCGACCATGACGCAGACGGAGCAGCCGACATGCGATACACGACCCCCGCCAGAGTCCCCGCTATAAATATATCAGGCCAGAGGTAGGCGTATTATCCTCAAAAAAAAGAATATATAAATTATAACCACAACCAAAACCGAAACACCGAACACGAAACACAACACAGCCACACAGAAGTGGGTTGGTCCCCCACAAATTCAGGGGCTGACACAAACTTGGCTCCTCGCTCGGGGGCATTTAGTCATATTGAAACATTAAAAAAGTCAACACCCCCGCATGGGAAACTAACAAACAGAACTTGACCGTATGGCTTTGGGGTTTCTGGTTATAATAAACAAGTCAAGGGGTAGTGGTAGCCACAGGCCCAACTCCAACGGAATAATATAGGACAGGAAATCTGGAACAGTTGCTTGTTAGCTGGGGAACATGGAAAGCCTCTGTGTTGTGTAGAGGAAATTAGAACATTAGAGAGCCTCACTTGGGTCTAAAACTACTTTATATACTATAGAAATTAGCAGTAAAGTATAAAGGGGTATATATAAGTTTAAATGTTATTAAAGTCTTATAAATAAAATGGTTAAACAACGATCTTTTGTTAATGCTATTTTTCTCTTACTCAATCTTAATTTATTTTGTTTATTCAAGAACTACACAAAGATTTTATTTTGATTTTTAAATACATATTTATAAGAAGCCTTATCCTTCTCCCAATATTCTTATCGCCTAACCGCAACTAAACGTTTGTAACACGATCATTGCTATCACTTACTCCGTAGTTTGGTCCTTAATATTTTTGGGGACTTGGAACCGGCAGTACTAAATGCCCAGGGCAGCCATAAAAATGTCAAAAATTTCTATGTATTCATAAACACATGTGCCACAAAAAGATAGAGAGAGAGAGAGAGGGGAACCCATAGTCGATGGCAAGCGACCCCAAGGAGAAACCCAAAACCCCAAAACACGCCAACGCAATTCGACCACAAAGTTGTCCAGGACACTCCGCACTTCACTCCATATATCTCAACATGCATGTGTGTGTATAGTCCATAGCATATATGTATATGAAGTGTACATAACTTAAACATCGCAAACCCAAATGTCCATATGTGCATTTAACATGCAAAAGAAAGGACTTCGGCGTGGGGCAAGGGCGGGTCTCGAATTTCCGGTCAAGCAAGTGAATCCTTACAGCCAAACGAGGAGGAGCATTTCATATTTTTTCATGTTATTCCTTGGGTGCTGCTTGCTTTATTTTTTTGGTTTCCTTTTGCCTGACGCCCACAAAATTTCTGCTAAATTAAATTATAAATACGGGCAAAAAGTCGAGGATAAAGTGGCAGGCCTGGAGGCAGAGGATCCGGGGTTCCATTATGATTCATGGCCATGTCTGGTCTGGACTACCCCACTTCCTGCGTTAGTTAAAGCTCGCCAAAGGATGTCGTCGCCCCCACAGTAGCCTTTGGCCAAAGTGCGTGTCAAATTGGAGAGGCGAGCCATTCAATCCTTTGACAAGTCTGCATAGTTTTCGGTCCCGATATCCTTGACGTTGTGCCCGAGCATATTTCGGCTGTTTGCCAGTCGGGATTTGTGTGCTTTGTGGGTTGATTTGGGTCGGTCCACCCCAATAGGGGTGTTTAGATAAGGCTGATGATGTGGGCTGATTGTTTTCAGATAGCTTATTTTGGTTTATTTTGATAAAAATAAAGTTATGAGAGAAAAATAGCTGGCTTAAATCTGAGGAAAATTACTTACTTTACTACTCTTTAACATTAAGTTTTACTGAATTTCCCTTGGCTTTTTAAAGCTCTGCCTTTTAACAGAAAAATTATACAACCTCGTTGTCGTTTGCAGTTCAGTTTTTCATATCAAAGTATTTTATTTTTCAATTGAAATTTCTATTTTCTATATTGCAAACTAAATAAAATGTACATAAACACAGATTTCATTTTGATAATAATAAAAACGATATTTCTTTTATCTTTAAATTAAATTCTTCACTAAAATTGACCAAAATTTCCCCCTTTAATATCAACAATTAACATTTCCAAAACATTTACTTGCCTTGGCTATTGTTTCCTTTCCCGAAACCCAATTTTCGTGCCAATTGCAAACAAAGTAGGCAAACAGGATCATCGCCTGGCTATGGACTCTAGGCCTTAATCCTTCCACTCCATTGTGCGTGGGGCACCTCAATCAACATTCAAAGGACACCTCAGAAAGGCACCACTCCCCCGCCAGGAAGTGAACAATTTTCGCACAAATTAATCAAATTAAACGAGGACATTCAGGGACGTGGAGGGAAAGAAGGGCTAAAAGGTTAACATTTGACAAAGTTAATTGAAAATTTTGCGGTCGTAGGTTATCGCTGGAATAGGGGAAAACGGATAAATGTCGTGGGTGCAGCTGCAAGGATTTTAAAATGCAGTCCCCGGCTTTCCCTCCTGGGATCAGGCTCACGCACTGCGGCAGGACAATTACGCAGACGATTAGGCACGCCGCTAAAATCCAGAGACACCGAGACAGCAGCAGCAGCAGCAGCATAGCCGGCAGGACAAGGACCTCGCCAGTAGAGCCTCGAATCCCTTCCTCCTCCACTTGGGATCTGCCAAGTTTTATCAGCTGCAAAACAGTTGCCATTGAAATGGCGCAGAAAGTCGTTAGATAGATGGCCAGGAAGGAAAACAACAAGAGAAAAAAATAAAGGAGCAGCCAAGGAGTCGAACAAAGGACCGCAAAACCCATAACCCCAAACCCCGGCCAATCCGCAGACCCTTCCCATCGCCACGCCCGCGCTCGGGAAATCCAGAACCCAGAACCTCCGCCACTGCTGCTACTCTCGTTTATAGAAAAAACATTGCGAAAATTGCTTTACAACTGATTAAACATTGAGCGGAACGCACGGCACGTTTAAATTTGGGTTAAATAGATTATATGAACTGGAAGTGTTATGAAATGATGTGCTCCGCCAGCCGTAGATGTGCTGCTCCCTGGTAATCGGGTCTCAGTGATACCCTTGACTGAGTTGGGGATATTGGTTCTATTTCTATTATTTATTAATAATTAATTAGAGAAGGTTAACGAATGTTTGTTGATCAAGTATTATCTACATTGATTTAAATAATTTCTAAAGAATTTTAAGAATTATAATGTTCAATTTCATAAGGCCACTATCTTCACTATTCTTCTTATTCTGAAAAAAAATCCAGCTTGCTGAAGGCGAAAAGCTCCTTAAATGTAACTCTTATTTTGTGTTTAACTATTTATACCACTTGTATTGTGCCTTATTTAATAAAAATACAATAAAATAAATAAAATCTTAATATTTAAAGATAATTTTTCATCACAAAAACCAATTTGAATAGTAATTTTACATAAAAATACCTAATAAGTATTAGCATTTTTTTAAATAATTGTCTTTACTCTTGAATACCTATTAAATATTTATTATTTTATTAAATTATATCTCCAAACTCTAACCAAAGAAGTATCTCCACTTCGTTTCCTTTATTTCCGTGCATCGTCATCCTCCTCTATTTTATTTTGCTATTCTCGCACTGTTGCTCAGCTCAGCTCAACAGGACAGGACTCGGATCCTTCTCCAGCTCCATTTTCAGCTCGTGGTCCTTGGGCGTGCTGCACAGCTGCGGCGCCTCTTTTCACGCTCGAAGGGTGCAAGTTAATGGCCGGATTCGATTTGGCCGTGTAGATGTTAACCACATTTAAGGCTTTTCGGGTTTCTCGGGTTTCTTTTATTCTCTCGGTTAGTGAACAGGACCTGGGTTAATGTGACCTTGGCTCTTATCGTGCGGCGTAAATGAATTTCAATTCAATTATCCCACGCTAAACACTCAATACTTTTACAGGCTCATGCAGATATATCCCATGCATCGTGGGGCATGATTAATGAAGTCTTAAACCGCGAATCCGATACTCATTTTTCCGGGCTGTTGAGTGGCGGAATGGCGGATGGCGAAGGAATCTGGCGGAGTGAACTTTTAAATTCCCCCAACGTTTTGCCATTAATATCGCATTTATCAATATCACAGTTTTTCATTTTGTCGTCCGGTAAAACGTATTTCTCTCTATCCATCCCATTTCCCAGTCGGACTTTGCTTCATGCGCTGAACGATTCAGGATAGAAAACAGCTTTGAACGGAGCTGTTTTCCCAGGATCTCTGGTGCAATTTTCTTCGCAGCCAGTGTTTGCCAGGACCTAAAGGAAAAGGAGAAAAACCCATTTCCATTATACAATGCCACATTTCTCTTTTCCGGTTTATACCGTTTAGATCGATTGCATTTTATAGTTTGTTTTAATGTTTTTTTTTTGTGTCCGCCTTCGTCCTGTCCTTTGTGATTGCAGCAGGAGGCTGCTGCTTCTGCTGCTGGTGGATGGAAGGAAGGAAGCCAGGATGCCACAGGACGAAATTGTCTCCAGTAGGAGGCGGCCAAGTCTCATACCGGTTGTTTTCGGCCGCCGGAAGCGCTACAAAAATATATTCTCTCCTTCAGTCGGTCTAGAAAAATTATTTTATTGCTTCCCCCGTCGCTCGCACGTCTCAGTCTCTCTGTGACTCAGAGTCCTGATTCATTTAAAGCGAATATAACTTCCGTTTTGCCCGCTCACACAATGGCCCATTGTCCTCCTGACTCCTTGTCCGAGCATCAAAAGATTTTAAGTGTTTCTTTGCCCGATTTCTGCTCCAATTTCGACTTGATTTTTTTCTGTTTTTTTGCTACAATTCAATTAGGCATTTGACAGTGTTCGGTGTGTGTAAAGTCAAAAAGTAAGCGCACTTTGCTTTCTGACCATTTCCTGTTATTTAGATACCTTTTCTGTTAATGGAAAAAATTTCAGTCTGGGAACAAAAGGTCAAATGCTGTTAAAATCTTATCAAACAAGTTGAAAACTCAATTATTTCGAATTTTTGGGGTGTATTTTACAAGGTTATTATTTTTAAAGGGAGATGACACGGATTTAATTTATTTCATCAACAAAGTTCCTAAGGGAAGATATACTTACCAACTCCTAGTAGTATTTTTTGATACATTTCGATGCAATCTGAAGTATAGCTATACTTATTTTAATTACTAAATAATTGCTAATCATTTTACATTACTAAAGAAAATAGAAAATTTTACAAGTAGAAGTGCTTTTAAGGTAACAGTTCTTATTACCATTTTCTTTTCAAGTCCCAGAAAATGTTCTCCTCTTACCTGACTTGCTTTTTGCCTACTTTAAAATTCTCTTTAAATCTGTTTCATCTTTAACTAAACCTCCGAGTATTTCCCAGCAGTACCACAAACTCCACCCATAACTCCCATATTTCTCCATTTCCCTATCTCATGTGTACACATATTCCTGAGCTTCTTCTTTTTTATCTGCGAGCACCATTAAGTAAGCCAAAAATCTGTTCTTATCTTTGGTAAAACTTTCTCTGTCCCGAACGCAATATTGTTTATGTCGGTCAATTATCTCCCACT
>VNJS01002809.1:0-46930 GCA_008042575.1 Drosophila watanabei | reverse complement strand
CAGACGGACAGACGGACATGGCTATATCGACTCGGCTGTTGATGCTGATCAAGAATATATATACTTTATTGGGTCGGAAATGACTCCTTCACTGCGTTGCAAACTTCTGACTGAAATTATAATACCCTGCAAGGGTATAATAGGACTCGGCTGAAGAGTTAGATTAAGTACCACAATTATTTAAAACAAATAGATTAGAGAATTCTGATAGTTCTGATGTACTTTTTAACTTAAATAATACTTTTACATAAACTATCCTTATTTATTTATTTATCTAAAACTTTACCTAAATCTAAACATTTAATAGTTTTTAAGTTGTTATTAAATGTATTACCTTATCGATTGCCATGGTGAACAGATAGTTTATGTCATAACTGGACTCGTCAAGGGACCTCTGAAGCAATCCCAGGGTTTGCAAGTGCCTCGGAGTGGACACCGATAGGCCAATGGCATCGCCAACAGCCTGGTGAAAGGCGGGATTGGCCCCGTTCCTGAAGATCTTAGGCAGATGGCGATACTGCAAAAAGTACTGAATGTGGGCCATTTCGTGGTGCACACTGATCAAGCTTCGCTGGTTGATGTCTGTGCAGATCTTCACCCGGAAGTCGTGGCGATTACAGAAATCCCAGGCTGAAGGCTCGCAAAGAACTCGCCTGTCGAGGGGCTGCTCAAATATGGAGCTACGATAGAACTCCGGACCCACGGCGGACATGTTAATCGAGGTGAAGAACTCCTCGGCGAGCTGGAACATCAGAAGTGGCGTGTATCCCTGCTCCACCATGCGTGGCGTAACATCGATGAGCTTGCGACCCGGGTATGGTATCAGGATGTCCAGAACATTCGACCAAGACTGGCCATACATGTTGCCCAGGATGTGGGAGGGAATTGGAGCTATGCGGTTGATGCGGTCCGGCCCGTAGTAGTCCCTCAACTTGCGTCGGACATAGGAGTGCAGGCTTTCGTAAAGCGGCCGTATCTGCTCCCAAACGATGTCCATGTCCTGTCGGAAGTTACCGGACTCGTAGGCCAGGTACCAGTACTCCCCGCCATTGGTGACGTCTGTAAAGGGAGGGGACTTTAGATTGTATCAGATCTCTAAACATTGACTTAGCCGCTTACTGTTCACACTGGCCACATCCTGCATTACGTCTATCAGCTGCTCGTAGCTGTCGCGCATTCCCCGCCCCGCCTTCCTGTGGTACTCCACCCACGTGTGCTGCAACTCATCCCAGTCCCTGCTCTTGGCCATGATGTCCTTCAGGTGAGGTATGTAGTGCAGATCGCACTGGAAGGGCTGCTGGTAGGCGCAGATGCCGGCGCTGTTGTACAGGAACAGCATCTCGTTTAGCAGGCGATTGTACTGTGTCAAGAGTACATTTATTTTTCAAGGAGTAAATAATACAATGGATCAAGATCCTTACCCTGTCCAAAACATCCAAGGGCAAGGCATTGGGCCCCACCTCCGACTGCAGCATAAGTTGTCGGTAGAGGCGGCGGTCAAAGATGAGATCCTTGTTAATCCGCTTGGATTGTTCAGCCGTGATTCGCTGGAACTCCACATATCTCTGTTGAGCATTAAGCTGGTGGGATAGAAAAAAAATGTTAAGCTCCTCTAACTATAGTTTTAGGTAAAAATACAATTCTAAAAGCAATCACATTTAGTTATCATCAGACGCAAACAGACGCCTTAGTGGCTGTATTGAAACCTAACTTAATTCATTTGGGGGAACCAGGAAACATAACACAAGAGCTTATAGTAAGGTAATTAATATTCCTAAATTGTTTTCTGGAGGTTTTTGATATATTTGAGCCAATAAATGTTTATTAGTACTGAGCCAGTAGTACCATTCGAATTCGATTATGATAATTCCAAAAAAATACAGTTATATTCGTACAATAATTAAATTTTAACAAAATTAACAAGAACGTCATTAAATGAAAATAAGCTAAACTTTCAATACAATACAACATACGCAACATGTATACAATTTAGCAGAGCTAAATTAAAATTAACAAGAAAGGAAGGCACGCCGCAGTTTGTATACCTTTGCAGATTGCAATTGGATTAATTATAATCTATACCTATCTTATATAAAATGAATTACTTTTATAATCATTTGATTTTTACAGCTTAAATTCTTTACATATTTACATGTAAGGTAAAATGTAATTTTCCCACACATTTACCGATGTATGGCAGCTATATTATATAGTCCTCCGATTCTTATGAAATTTACAAAATTTTAAATTAGTATGGAATGCTGGTATCTCAAAGTAGAAGAAACTATGTAGAAAACTGACAAAATTATAATTTTTTTCTAAAAATTTTCCGACCGTTCCTATGGCAGCTATATAATATATTAGTCCTATTTTAAAAAAATGTAATCTAAAATTCTGAAAAAAATGTTAAAAAAAAACAGTGAAGTTATATTTGTTTTTACAAGTTTACGGATCGTTTGTATGACAGCTATATGATATAGTTCACCAATCCGGCTCGTACCGACTTATATACGAGTGAGAGTAAATAGGAGACTATTAGCAAATTTTCATTCAGATAGCTTCAAAACTGACTGAAATGTCTCCTTCACTGCGTTGCAAACTTCTGACTGAAGTATAAAATCGACAGCTAAAAAACCGGGACCCTCCGAAGACTAACAGTGAATACTCCGACATACCTAATAATAATAATATTCCAGAGCGTAGGGAAAAAACGAATTATTTTTTATGGAGCACTTCTGTTGGAAAACATGACTCGAAAATGGATTATTAAGTGAGATTGAAAGAGGGGTGGCGATTAAATAACTTTCAGCTGGGGCTAAAATAGGTTTATGTTCAACATCCGATTTGACTTACATTTTCAGAGAACCACCATAAGGGTTTTATTATTCGTAATTGGTGGGACAAAAATTTAAAAACAAACTTGTTCAGCGTGCAAAAGATATTAATTTTGTTACCAATTATTACCTCTAGCTCTTAGAATATCTAAGATCTTTTGTTTTATAGGGACGGACAGACGGATATGACTCAATCAACTTGACTAAAAATGGTGATAAATATTATATTTACTGTATGGGGATAGAGATGCTTCTGTCTTTTACATGTTACGTGTTCGGTTGCCATATTAAAGCTTAGCTTTGAAAGAAAAACTAGCTCCACTCATATCTGTACCCTCTGAAGCTTCAGCTCTTTGACATTGGCATGTCTGCCTGGGAATCTGACAAAGCCATTCGACCTTCTGAATGCGACTTTTGGGACCTATCCGAGTGTGCGTGTGTAGGAAAACCGAGAGTGTGTGCTATGAGAAAACTGCACCACCACCGCAAAGATCGCGTGCCGTTCAACCACAATTACGCGATGTACATACGAGTACGAGTACATTTGCTTGGAGCGCCGCTCACTCACCGCTTCCGTTTGGGTAAAATCGTTGACGTTCGTCTCGAAATTCCACTGGGCGGCCACGTTGGCGGTGCACTCCAGGGAGCCCTTCTGGTCGGACTCCACGAGCAGGTTGCGCAGCTTTTCCAGCTCCTGTTGGTAGCGACGGTCCTGCTGGTAACGCTGGCGTTCCAGATATCCCTGATTCAAGTTAAACCTATCCTGGTTCGAGAGGAAGGGATTTTCGAAGCGATTGCGATTATTGATGCCCAGGATTTCCACATTGGGATTATTGTTGTAGTTGTACTGATCGTTTGGGTTGTAGTTCCGCTCTCCTTGCGTGGAGATGGGTCCGTCGGCAAAGCGCCCGTTCAGGCTGGGATCGTTGCCGTAACTGCGATCGGTGGAGCTGGAGACCGAGGTTCCGTAGTTGTGGTTGGAGAAACGATCCTCGCTGAAGGGCGAATCACTGAAGTTCACGCGCGGCGAGGGATAGGCATAGCCGAGTCTCATGCGTTCCTCACTTGTCTGGCCGTACTGCAAGCGAAAGTTCGAAGGATTAACTTGGATTTCATCTTTGACCCTCAAGATATTTTATTGTGAAACAAATTATATGTTCTTCGCATATATTTGGGTAAGTTTATATCAGGTTTGCTTTGAATAATTCCCAAATATTTGCTTTTAGTATTGCCTTGAGAATACAAGCCTTAGAATACTCTTAATTTATTTCGATTCTTACGTCAGAGAATGTTCAGTAAACCTTATATTTTGTTGTGTAATATTTAAACTGATATTCATGTTAAATAGTATTTAAGTAAGAAGTATTCATTTTTCATTTCTGTTGAAGGTCACATCACAACAAATTTAAAGGTTTCATGTTTCGACCATTAGCTTTTACTATTAATTTTTAACTTTTTTTATTATTAACCGTCTGTTTATATATATTTATTCATATTCCCCAATCCAAAGTTTACCCACCCTAAAGTCATCCAGTGCGTCGTTGGTGTTACCACCTCCCCCCGCATCGGCGTAGGGCGGACCGTAGCGCTGGTCCCGATCCCTATCCGCCCACAACTGGGCGGGCGTGGTGGCCACATTCGGGGTGTAGCCGTTGTAGAACACTTCTGGCTGCGGGGTGGGCAAATTCAGCTGGGGATCGGCCTGGCCCAGAGTCAGGCTAAGGCCGAGCCAGAGACAGGTTAAGACCGAAACACTGGGCATTACTTTTATCTTAAGATCTATATTCCACACTGCCAAGGTCGCCACTGACAGCTCACTTATTAACTCTTTCACAAGCAATTAGATACTTTAATTGCAGGCCACTGGCAGTAAGATTGGCAGACTAGAGTCTGCTGATATTTCGCTATATATATTAGCTATATATTAGCTTTGATCACTCCCTGAGCTGGTTCTCGTTGCAGCTCTTCACTTTCACTTATCACTCGTCACTTATCGCACTCGTTACTTTCCCTGATCACTTGTACCGCCCACGTAGCGTCCGGTAACGCGTCTAAAACTCTACTGACTAGACAGTAAGAATATTTTTCAAGATTACTTGCCACTTTTTTTTTCAACTCGAAAATGAATTCAAATTTGAACGCAGCCGCGTCGCAGTTGCAGTTGGCGTCTCTGCCGGCGCGATGTCTCTCCACACACAGTATGTTTGTGCAAATGTTCATATGTATGTTCGTGTGAGATAATCGCAATTAGCACTGGGACGACAACAACAACAACAGCTACAACAACAATCGAATCTTCCATAAGCTTGGGAACAACAATGAGCTGGAGCCGCGACTGTGTGGGTGAGAGTCGTATTTATGTAAATCGTTTTTGCATGCATGTCGGCAATTATAAGGGAGGGTAAGGGTGCCCCGCACACAGGTGCATGCCTCACGTCCGTGTACTTATCGGCCGAAAAGCTCGACCGCATAATAATGGTGACTGTGAGAAAGTACGCGACAGTTGAGTCAGTTGCCTGAGGTCGGAACTCACTCGAAGCGAGTCAGAAGTCGGAGAAGTTGGAGTTATCACTCAGTCGGAGTTTCTAATACCAACTTAAATTCGGTATAGTTAAGAAGCTATAGAGATAAGGTAGTACATCAGGATAATCTCTAATGGCATTCCAGAGTATTTAAGCAAAATAAGAAGCTACAAAAAATGTAATTTCTTTGCTAAGGCTAATTACTACAGTATCTCCCTCTAGCTTTGAAGTAGCATGTTTTACAACGCAGACAAAAATATGAATATAAAAAATATCAAGATGAGTTACAACTTGCTATTATTTTCACTCGAATATGCTGCTCTCTTGACATTTTGTTCAAAAGAGTTTTTAGTAAACTTTTTACTTAAAAAAAACTCGCCAACAAATTAAATGAATTGTAAGCATTAAAACCTTACTATATATTTTATAATTTAACTTTTAAAGAACTATATGCAATACATTCATGTAAGGTAAACATTATACTAAACTCTACCCTCACCTACGTCTCTCATGCTCATAGATTCCACACAACAATCACTGCAGCACCCGCATCGAGTCGCTTTTATTGTCGCTCTTGACCCAGAGAAATGTGGAAAACATCTTGACTCATGCCACTAGACAGCCAGGCAGGTGTAGTTAATGGTGTTTGCAACGAATGCGTTCCACCTGAGACTCGACCTAGCAGCAAAAGCAAAACGCTTTTTTAACAGCCTCAACAAATGATTCCCAATGTGTTGGTTCAACTACCCATTTAAATAATGTGCTTAGAATATGTGTAAACAGATGGGAACAAATGAAAGCTAATCCTCCGAAAAGTCGTCTGTGATGTTTTTAAATAATAATCTTATAAACCTTAATTTCATTAAAAGAAGTTATAGTTTATTAAGAATTTAGTTCTTGTAATTTTTATATTTCCTTCCTTCCTCCTAAAATGTTAATGTTAAAGGGCTTATATACAAAGATTAAACTTTGATTCATATCTGAATGATTTAATATGTTAAATGAAATCCTATAATTAATATGCAAGATATAATGTCAGCTCCCCCGCTCCCCTAGAGGAATCCAAACTGATTACACTCACTTTTGACCTAGCGAAATGCGAAAAAAGTTGTGAGTCAGTCAAGAATGAACGATCACAGATCGAGATGAGGTATAAGGAGAGAACTATCCTCTAATGAGTTTCACGACCCAATGAATGGAATGACTGGGCATGCTGATTGATGGCTTGATTGCCAATCCAGTGGCGTACAAACGAGAATACATATAAATATTCGAATATGTGGAGAGATATGTGATTCAGAGTGTAATTAGATTGCGATCTGCGAAGTCTATCTGTCTCGGAAATGAGCTCATAAATATTAGCCAGCTTTATGATGTGGTTGGCTGCATTCGTACCTGGAACTGATCCCTGCCAAAAAAAAACACCTTTTCGCCAAAAATGCTAATTAAAGTCAAGGTCAGCGGGGTTATATTAGCACTAAGATCTACGCCACATCTTACACGAGCCCTGGACCGGCCAAGAACCGTGGGAAAATAGCGGCAAGTGCCCGCAAGTAATTAATTTACACGAGTGAGCGGCTTGTGTAAGCCGATACGCCCATAAAAGCGCTAACCGCTTAGCATGACGCACATTAAGCACGTACTGTCGATAATATTTGCCTTTTAACTATAGTTATTCGTTATTGTAATGAGCGGCTGCCGGGTGAAGAGCCCTCGGGAGTCATCACAATCAAGTGCATTTTAATTACTGAGCTCGTTTATGCTTTGCATTTGCTTTAAATTCCTTCCGGTTATTTATTTTACTCAGACAATGCTGTGCTCTATGCGCGATCATCATTAAGAAAGCATTGGGTGATTCGGAGCCAAGGAAAACCCAACGAACTGTGACTTCCTCAGCCAGTTCTCTCTGGTGAGTCTACTAGCCTATTTCCGCTTCGAAAGGGGGTAGGATAAGTACACAGATCCTATTTCAGCTCTAAGTGCACTTTTCGTTTTGTAAGTAAAGGGATAATGAAAACAAACTACCCACATACAAATGCGGAAATATTGCTTATTATAGAGTAAAGGAAAGCATAAAAAGAATACAAATACTGTAGGCAGCAATTCATAAAATAAAGTAGTTTTAAAGCGATGTCTATGGTGAATACGCAACTTTTAAGATAAAGATTAAACTATAGTTATCACAGTTAGCTGTCTTGATAAGACGAAAATTATACAAATAATACCAATGAATTAGATATCTACCCCAATATCGTATTTCGACTGCGTTGGCAAGGAATTTTGTAGTTTTGAAAGAAATTTAGCTTAATAACTTGTTGCGCAGCTTAAAACTTTCATTTATTTAAATGTAAATGATAAATTTAGATGTGAAAGCATGGATTTCCGGTATGTTTGCAATTTTAGCCGCCTAAACTCTTACAAAATGTATTAAAAAAAACTAAACTCGACAGAACTGACCTAATATTTAATAGAGGAAAATGTTCCTTGTTGATTCGAGCAAAGTTAAATGTTTATATTTGAGTTTTGCCAAAAACACAAAACTACTCAAATAAAAGCAGCATAAAATCATCTGTGGCACCGGTGTTAGCAAGAACTGACACGAAGTTCTTAATTTTAAAAAATTATATTTTTACTGCTTAAATGGTCTACATGCTGTCGTTTGAAGAGCTGGCAGAACCATCCCTTTGCTCCGACTGACTGATCTGGTCGGGTCTGATCTCAAAGTTGGGAAAGCCATAGCGCTGACTCTTGCGATGCGAACTAAACTTAACCATCTTGATGTCAGACTCCGGGCTGCCCGTGGTCTTGAGCCACTCCTTCATCACGTCCATCTCGGGGGAGGGGCCCTCGATGTAGCCCCGCACTGTGTTCTGGTCCGAGTTCATGCACCAGCCGCGCAGACCCAAAGTCTTGGCCTTCTTCAGGACGTGCCGCCGGAAGTTGACGCCCTTCACCTTACCAAACACCTCAAACTGGCACGAAATTACGCCGTCGGCCGCCATGGCGCGAACTCGCACTTCGACGAGAACGCGACGCGGCGCGACGCACAATTTGGAAATTTGACAGACACCGAATGGGTCAGGTGATGCCTTTAAATTTGGAATTATAACCCGACATACTTTATATAAGAGAGAATGAAGTGGCAAGGACAAATGGCAGGATGAACTATGGTTAATGTGGACCTAATTAAAAATTTGGCCTAAACTGCTTATGTTACAGAGTAAAACCTATTTTTACTTTACTTTTCATCTATAAAATTCGTAGCATACTTTTGGGATAAATTTATTAAGAGCTTGTACGTTTTATTTGCCTGCTTTCAGGGGTTATTGCATAAACGTTGACCCACTGACTGCCTAGCCAAGCCAAGCTTTCGGTTCAAATAATAAAAACTACATCCATTAATTCGATAATTATATATTATTAAAGGAAAAAGTTCATTTCCAACCCACTTCCAGGTTGTTCTTTTGATTTTCCCCTTGCAGCCAGTCGTGAAGAGGTTGGAAGTAGGCCAGCAAGCCATCTACGCTGATTTCTGACTCTCCCACCAGCTCTTGCAAGACCTTTCTGTAGTGAACTGATGATCCCAGGGTCATGGCTCTTTGGAGATCCTCCCCTATGCCACGCTGATCGGACAGATCACACAAATCCAGCGGCTTCTGGGGATTCCCCCTTTCAAATTGTCCCGTTTTTGTACAGAAGTGATTGAATAGTTGGAACTGAAGAACGATGCTCAGAAATTGGCTGAAAATGAAAACAAATATTGGTTTTTTAAGAGTGAAATTATTTAGAATATTGTCTTACCTGGCGTACTGGTCATCCACCTCCATAAGCAGCTTCGCCGGCACATCGAACTGCTCGTTGCTTCTCTTCGAAGGAGCCGCTGATCCCGTATAGTGCTCCGTAAATCTCCAGTACGCCTCATTGTCGTCCGCCTTGATATGTCCGCTCAACACCTCCACGCGGTATCGGTCGAGGACGTAGAAGACGGGCAGCAGGAACACAACCCTCAAACCCTGGATGTACAGCCGGTTCAGCCGGGCTGGCAACCCCCTCCACTGGCCATCCCTCAGCAATCCCATCTTGTGGAGGTAACGAGGCGAACTGGCCGCCAGGGAGAAGAATTTGCCAACGGCGTCGCTGAAGTTGGGAAAGGGCTCCTCCCGCAACACCGTTGGCTGCGCAGAGGCAGAGCGGTAGAAGTGCAAATCCGACTGGGCCTCGAACATGTTGAAGAATCGTTCCTCATCGTTCAAGGGACAGTAGGTGAAATTTGTTCTGGGCAGGGCATAATACCGCCAGGCCTTGTGCCAGCAGCGGTCGTCATCATCGGTGGACACTGGCTGGGCATATTTCCACAGGGAGCTGTGTTGAGAATCAAAATACAAATTGTACTGAAAATGATAAAAATCTCTTACTTCTCCAACAGGGGCAGGCCGACACCCCTGAAGAACTCTGCCACATTCCAAAACACCCTTTGGGTTGTGGACAATCCGCGACGATGCAGCTCCTGGGTGATATTCGAGAGGCCGAGCTGTGGCGCGGGCAGATCCACATACCATTCGGCCTGCACACGTCGGAAAGCGTTGCCAATGAAGACCTCGGCCAGATGTTGAGGGAAGGGTCTGTCCCTCGGCACCAATCCCTCGCCGTGCATCTTCCTCAGCGAGCCCCGAACGTGGGCGTGAAACTGGAGAAACAAAGGTCGCAGGCCGTGCATTATGCGATCCATCAGGGTCATGGCTTCTTGGGCACCCAACTCCAGAGTTCGAAACCAGTAGTCCTCGGCCCGGGTAAATCCGTTCAGCTTGGCGGTCTTTTTGTAGAGATCCATGAAGGCGACAAATTGGTACCTGGTGGCCAAGCCGGTGCGCCGCCGCCACTCGAACCAGTAATATTCGATCTCGTCCAGATCTCGGCTCCCCTGAACTATCGACTGAACCTCTGGTATGAGCCGCAGAGTGCAATTATCCGGCTGTTTGTAGGCACACAGCTTAACATTGCAGTAGTTGTCGCTCATGTTGGAGGCCAGTTCATAGACCTGCCTCAAGTCCCGGTCGGGCAGAGCCTCATAGCCCAGCAGGGGAAGCTTTGCCAGCTGCCTGCGCTGTCGCTCGTCCCCCAAGCCAAGGCGCCGGAACTTGGCCTTTCGAGTCGATAGGGTTCTCACATACTTAACAAGCTTATTGTCGGTGACCTCAATCTCCAATAGGGCCACCAAGTCATTGGGTCCACGCAGCTCGTGCAGCAATTGAGCCAGCACAGCCTGGTCATAAATAATAGCGAGTTGCTCATTTGCATCCTTTAGAAATGTCTCCAAGCCAGGATCAGCCGGATTAGCCTGCGTTAAGCTAATGTGGAGCTAAATAACAGAGTAGAGGAATAAGAGATGTTCATAGGAACCTTGAGCCTTTTCACAGCCTTACCACAAGCCACAACAAAAGCCACATATTCCCACACTTTCTACCAACTTCACTTTCGCAACTCAACTCGCCAGCTCATTGAAATTCCCGGCACTTTTCCTTAACCTGTCCGTCCCAACGTTCTGCGCTTGCGCAGCTCTCGCACCAAACTGGCATGGGCCAACGACACTCCATGGCCAGAGCAGCCAGTTTGTGGCAGGCTGAGCGCCCAGTTAGCCATTTGAAATAATAATGCGCTCTAGTTTCAAAGCACTTAAAATCCTCTAACATGCACTTACAAATCGTGATGGATTGTTTTCGTTAAATTACTAAATAAGCTGATAATTAAGTTACTTAATTAAAATACGATTCTTTATTCTTAAGTAAGAGGAATTATAAATGCGGGTTTTGTATAAAATGTAAAAATTGGAAGTACTCTTGTAAATATATGAGTCGTTTCAGCGATTTGTAACTTTCATCATAAATGAAGGTATGAATTCTTATAATATAATGAATATTTGTGTATTTAATTTGATACTAGCAGTGGCAGTTTTTAATAATATTTTAAAGTGTATTTAGCATTCAGTCCTGTGAATTCTATGGTCAACCTAGCAAGGTCAGAAACAGCTTTTTGCCAAAGCTGCAGCATTTTTATTTACTTTTATGAATTTTGGTTTTCTGTCTAACAAATAATAATACTTTAGTTAAACAAAATAGTTATGTTTACTTAAGCCCATCATCACCCAACAATAAAATAAAAGCAAGTAAGGGAACGTTAATGAAACTTTATTGAACAAAAACTGTCGAAATCAACAAAGTCAAGTTCATTACGAAGATACACATTCTGAAATGGAGAAATAAGAAATGAACAATGGTGAAAGGGATCCCTGAATCTGTACAACTTACTATCAGACGTGGTCCAGCCAATGTGGACGTTATTCTTGATGTTCTCCGCCTCCAGCCAGACCCGGAGTGGCTCAAAGTACTCGGCAATGGCCTTGCCAGTCATGGTGCGCTCTCCATTGAAGGCCTCCAGTGCGTCGGGCCAGGGCTTAGAGGCGCCCATGGACAGCATGTTGCTAAATAATTAAAAATACATTTAAATAAAAACTGATAAACTCATGAGGATCTTGCCAAGACTTACTGGAAGGCAGCTCCAGCCGCTGCGCTGCCGTAGATGTCACAGTTGTCCAGGGGCAGCTCGGGGTTGTTGGCATCATACTGGCCAGCCTTAATGCAGGCGGACTTGTAGAACTGGAACTGGATGATGAAGGAGACCAGGTACCTGAAAGTAATCGTTGTTTAAGATTTAACTTAATCAAAACAATTTGAACTAATTTTGTATACAAACCTCAGATACTCAACATCGGCGGATACGTGATATTTGGCCGGGGCATCAAAGTCCTTCTCGCTGCGCACCACTGGAGGCTCGATTCCGGAGTACTCATCCCTGAGCTTCCAGAAGGCGCAGTTCCAGTTGCTCTTGTCGACCTGGCCGCGGAACAGTGCCCAGCGGTACTTGTCCATGGTGAAGGCAAAGGGCAGGAAGACGATCTTGTCGAGGGCGGTGAGGAAGAGCTGGTTAATGCGGGCCTCTTCGTCGCGGACATAGTCCTTAAGCAGACCGATCTTCTGCAGATGCTTTGGCGTGGACACCGACAGGGACAATACATCGCCGACGGCCTCATGGAAGCCGGGATTGGCACCAGTGCGGTAGAGGAAGGGCAGGTGCTGATACTGAAGGAAATACTGAATGTGTCCCAGCTCGTGGTGGACGGTGAAGAGCTGGTCCTGGGTCACGCGGGTGCACTGCTTGATGCGCACATCGTCGGTCAGGTAAAAGTCCCAGGCGCTGGCGTGGCAAATGAGGTCGCGGCCATCGGTGGGCTTCTCAATGATCGACTTGTCCCAGAAGTCCCTTTGAAATGAAAAATCAACCAATTAACTCAATTTCCCAGGACTCAGCTTAGAGCGGACTGTACTCACTGCGGCAGCTTGGTGAGGTTCATGGAGGTGAAGAAGTCGTCGCCCATCTGGAACATCTTCAGGGCCGTGTAGCCCTGCTTCTCCATCTCGGCACTCACATCGACCAGGGGCTTCTCGGGGAACGGAGAAACAATGTCCGCGATCTCGGACCACTGCTGCGCCCACATGTTGCCCAACAGGTGCATGGGAATGGGTCCCTTCTCAGAAACCACGTCGTCGCCGTAGTGCTTGCGCAGGCGATAGCGCACGTAGCCGTGGACTTGTTGGTAGAGCGGACGAATCTCGGCAAAGATGTCCTCCAGCTGTTGCTCAAAGGTGGGGTCCTCGTACTCATCCAACCAAGACTCCGCGCCGGAAGTGAAATCTGGCGAGACATTAACGTAAAGTAAAGATAAACTTAGTTATTTTTTTTTTAAAACTTAGACCGGTCTCCCCGATAAATACACTAAAATTGTATGCAAGCCCCAAAATAAAGCTATTTACTCACTATTCAGTTTGGCAGCCTTGGTGTTGAGCTCCACGTAGCGCTCGAATTGGGATCGCACGGCGGTTCCGGCCTTGTCGTAGAACTCACGCCAGTAGTACGCGAGCTCCTCGTGGTCACGGCTGGTGCTGATTATCTCCTCGATCTCCGGATCCAGAGCCAGGTCGCACTTGGTCTTGTCCTTGTAGTCGCAGACCTTCACCTTGGCGAAGTTGGACTCCATGGCGGAGACTGTTTCCAGGAACTCGGCGTAGTCGGCTTCCGGCAGAGCGGCGTAGCCCAGCTTGGTCAGGGACTTGAACTGGCGCCGGAGGTCATCCGACTGATAGCTGCGCCACTGGAACTTCTGGGTGTCGCTGGCCACCTCCTTCATGAACTTGGCCAACTCGGCGGAGATCTCGTTCTTTTTCTTCTCGTTCTCATCGTTGATGTTGGAGGCATAGGCCCAAGCAGCCTCGGTCTCTACATTGGTGCGCTTCGCCAACTCCTTGTTCAGATTCTCCAGATACTCCTTGGCCTGGATCTCCTCCTTGACCAGAGCGTTTGACAACTGAAAGCGAAGAGGATTATTCAGAACCTATCACTTTTATAAATTGCAGGACTCACCGCAAGGGTAGCAAGCAGTGCTACGAGGAACAGCCTCATTTTATGCGCCAAGTTCGCCGCCTGGAAAGTGTAGTTAGCATTTTTGAATTTTGATTAGACTCGATTCGCGTTCTATGACACGTTGTTATGGCAATTCGATGACGTAGATCTAATTTCACTCTGCTGAGAGTCAGTCTCTCCCCTTAATTGATTAAAATGTCTCATGTTCTGATGACTCTGGGGTCAGATCGGCACACATACTGCCAGCGCTTTTTCAAGTGCCTATAGATTCGCTCGAATCCACTTCAGCTGAAGAAATCACTTGGCAAATATCACAAGATAGGACACTTGCAAAGATTGGGCTTTGTAATCAAGAACAAAATCAAAAAACAAAGAACGTGGAACACTAAAAAAAATTTAACTACCGAGACGTAATTTACGACGCCTTCCATTGACAATCAATTAACAGAGGTGATAGTTATGCACACTGTGCAATTAGTCTACATTAATTAACATCCATCACTGATACCGAATATACAACCTACTCGAATACCCTACCTTTCCCCTTTCTTCTGGTGTAAACCCAAGTAAATACATCGATAAAGCAGATATATTCAAGATCGTAAATAACCCCGATAAGCACGAAATGTGTGTGATATTGTAGAATTTATGGCCGTGTCCACCAGAATGACTGTGGCAAACGGTATAGATCCTAGCCGCGTACCACCTGATCCCGATAAGATTATCACCGGATTATAGTGCCGGGTGGACTCGAATTTGTAGTATATTGACTCCAATAAAGGGCAATAACAATTGAGAAGTAATTACATCAGAATGAGCACATCGATTGCACGCAGCAATTAATACGCCAATTAACAATTAACGAAAGGTTATTTCAAAATTCGCTTACTCTGATCAGGGTAACGACTTGTTTCAAGCTCTTTGGCGTAAGGAAACTTACGTTGCGAGTGGGTATCAGCGATGTGACGGAACGGAACGAGCTGGACGACCGGCCTGCCGCCGATCTGAACTGGAACTGAAAGTGTTTACGTGCCATTGCGTGAGTTTTATAGCCAAGAGCAGCCAAGCGGTAATGGGCAGGGGAAAAGGTACTCAGAGAACAAATTATTAAATACACAGAACACAAAATGTAATGCAAACTAGACATACAAATAATAGATAAATGGGTCACTTGGCAAATTTGCTTTATAATGAATACTGCAAAGTTTTTCTGTACAGTAAATAATAGTATAATCAGATCTACTAAATTATATATTGATTTACAATAAAATAGATTTTCTGGCCGAGTTAGGCCCCTTTTATAACATTACTTGTTTTTAAAATTATCATTAAAGCTATTATATTTCTATACTTTTTGGTGTTTTTTTATTTTATTGAGGAACCCAATACTTATAGAAACCTTTAACTGCATTCCAATATAAATAAATATATTTTGAGGTATTTTATTCAACATTTTATTTATATTTATCACTTCCAAAATATATAAAAATAACATTTATTTTAATAACATCTGAGCTAAAACGAGTTTTTTCGCGTGTAATGTCTTCTCGCGACGTGCTCGACGCTTATCCCAGCGACGACGCGTCGCCGGGTGAAATGTCCGATAATCGCGAGCATTATTTACTTTTAATGCGAACGCCGCTAAGCCTCAGCTGATGGTCTTCGGCCTGATCGGAGGCTCCCGGACAGGTAGGAACGAAGGTAAGACGCGGTATGGAAGATCATTAATATGCCTGACACATTTCCTCACATTTGGCGGCTTCATTAGCAAATATTGAAGGCGTCTCAAAAAAAAAAAGGAAGGAGATGATAAAGCGAGGTGATAATTTGTAAGATGGAAAGAAACCAACATGCAACGACTCCCTTGGGATTAGGAACACAAAATTACGAAGGTGCGGCTAATGTTCTTTCCATGTTTCAGTGAATTTAAAAAAATGCGCCTTATCGATACATCATTGTCATCGATTATCGCTACTTCGAACGTAAAAAAGGTTTATTAATTGAAAAATTAATTTTATTCAGATAGAGTAATCATAATTAATTATATTTTTTCAATGGCTTATATAGTAATTATCTGATTTATATTTCTTTTCTATATGATATACACCAATAAACAATGTCATAATGCCTACCATTAATATGTAAAATTATTTTACTACACACCAATTTTGATTATTCAACACAAAATGCTAACCATTTTCTGGTGAATCTTAAAAAAAAAAAAATACTGCTCGGAATCGCTGTTACCACTCTGTATAGTTTGAAACAGTGAAATAATAAAACTTATAACACATTCCGTTTGCTGGTTTCGCATCACAACGAGTAAAGTAAAATGCCGCAATAGTAAGAAAAAGGCCATGATATAAATGCGCCCTTTTTAAAATCCCGCCCAAAGGCAAACAAAAATAATCGATATATTTATAGATCCGATAACTAAACTGGGTTTGGTGTTTACCAACACTGTCAATAATTTGGAGTCAAAACACGTTCAGTTTGAATGAAGAAACACAAAATAAGTTTAAGTTCAACTCATGATGCAATTTTTAGAGTTATTCTCGTCCTGTAAAGTGTATTAGTCCCAAAATACTTCGCGATTGGAGCTATGCTGTTTTTATACCCTTGAAGGAGACCTTATAAAAAACTGCCATATAAACCGAAAATTTTTTCAAACAAATAATTATTACTTCGCAATTTTTTAAAAAGATCTTAATTAAATAATTAAATTAAGCCGAAGTTAGCTTCCTTCTTGCTTTTTTTAAATTTACTACAAAGAATTTCCCACTGCCGACTGTTTTCAAATTTTTCCCGCAATCACTCTCCAAAATAGCCAGATTTGACGGGAAAAAAGCGGAAATGACATCTCTGTCCGTCATACAGCATTCGCCTGACTGCGCGCTCAGTCTGAACGTGTATGCACCATTTTGTTGTTCAACAAAGGAAGAGGAAAACGTGAAATTTGCAGAAGCATACAAGCATAGCAGCAACAAATCCGATAAAAGGTAATGCAAATCACGCAGGTAAACAGCCCCGCCCGACTACCTGAGCAACCGCTAAGCAGATAGCAGATGGCAAAAGTGCATTTCATTGCATTGCTTCGGTTATTTCGCAATCGCAATATCGAAAATACCAGAGCAGCGAGCAGACGCAGAGGCAACACTGTGTGCGTTTAATTGATTATTCAATAAAACGAAACTACGCCACACATACACATACAGTCAGACAACACTCTGCTCGTGTGTTCGTGTGCGTCACCAGTTGGTTAAAAACAAAAACAAAGCCGTAAAATCGAGCAAAGAAATTTATTTCGAAAAACAATTCGTCAGCGAAAAGTTGGGGAATTTCGAGAAACAGCTGGAGCGTTCGAAGGGTATCTAACGGGTAAAAGATTTAACTGCCAGCGGGGCACGAACGCGCTACCTTTGTAAAACTCTCGATATTTATTTTAATATTGTCAATCTTCCTACGCAGCAACCAACGAAATGGAGGCGACTCTCAGCTCGGGCGGCTCAAATGCCTCGAGCGAGTGCGCCATGGACGGGGGGACGAATCGCTGTCGCGGCCTGGACAACGGCAACGGCAGCTGCACCCTCAGCCAGGAGGTGAAGGATCTGTACAGGTAAGATGCTGCTCCGGCACATAATAACGAAAACTGAACCGCTAACACTTGCGATTGTCCCGATAGATCACTCTACACGGCCTCCAAGCAGCTGGACGATGCCAAGAAGAATGTCCAGACTGTGGACCAGCTGTTCCAGCACGAGATCGAGGAGAAGCGCTCGCTGCTGGTGCAGCTGTGCAAGCAGATCATCTTCAAGGACTACCAGTCGGTGGGCAAGAAGGTGCGCGAGGTGATGTGGCGGCGCGGCTACTACGAGTTCATTGCCTTCGTGAAGAAGAGCTGGCACAAGCAGGGCCTGGACGCGGTCACCGCACAGGAGAACATGCAGAAGCTGGAGCGATTCCTCTGCGCGGGCATTTTCAACTACAAGCGTCTGTCCTCGCGCATGGAGGAGATCTACGACCTGGACCTCAAATACCTCATTGATTTCTCCATCATCAGTGACGGCTACATCAGCGACATGATCGGCGACCCCAAGGAAGCCTCGCACGCGGGCACTCAGGCGGTGGACAAGAGCCTGGAGGCGGTGTCCTTTGCACTAGACACCATTCACTCGTCGCTCCTCAGCCTGGGGGATCTGCATCGCTACTTCCTCGACTTTCGCATCGATAGCAAGCTGAGCATCAGCAAGGAACAGGTGGCAAAGTACTATTTGGAGGCATTCAAGCTCAACCCGGCCATCGGAATGGCCCAGAACCAACTGGGAACACTGTACTATGGGCAGAACTACGACCTAGACTCTACCTACCACTACCTGTACTCCCTGGTGTGCATCAAACCCTTCGAACTGAGCGAGAACAACCTGAACAAGCTGTTCGCCAAGCACACCGAATATCTGGAGAAGATGGATCCGGAGAAGCTTGAGTTCAGCATCGAGGACTTTTTCGCTCGCTTCTACCTCATTGTGGACATCTTCTTCTTCGACAAGGAAGTGCCGGACTTCACAGCCCTGTGCCACTGCGTGCTGATCGACCTCCGCAAGATTCTCTGCTCCCAGCACCTACACGTCCCGGAGCCAAGCATCTTCAAGATCGTTTCCATTCTGTTCTTTTGCCTCTCCAAACTCAAAATGATCAACTCGCCGAAAGTATTCTCGCTGCATGCCTTCTTGGTGGCTGCCTGCTCCGACCTAATGGACGCCTGTATCGTCAGCATCGAACAGACGATCCTGGCCCGCGCCGCCGACAACGAGCGCTTCCAGGCGGTGTACGAACAGCGCTTCCAGGAGTTTGATACGGTGGTGCGCAAGTCTCGCAACGAGTATAAGAACTGGCTAGCCGCCGTCGGCGAGTGCGAGCGCAAGGACAAGAAGCTGATGCCTCCCCGACCCCACTCGCTAAAGGATTTCAGCTCCGACTCGCGGGATAGCCAGCACTCCGGGGAAGAGGCGAAGACCCAGGAGGCAGCTGACGGCGACAAGATCGGCGAGGCAGTCTCCACGCGCTCCAGCGACGAGGCGAAGGAGTCCGACCTGAAGACCCCACTTTCGTGCAAGAGCAAGCGGCGTGGAATGCGCCTTCGTCGGCGTCGCCGTAAGATCGCTCAGTCCGACGACAGCTCGTGCTACGACAGCGAAAGTGAGCTGGACACGGACTTCTACAGCGATGAGGAGGATTACACGGATCTGAGCTCGAATTTCGACACAGACTTCAGTGACATTGATGCAGCCGATCCAGGAGATCCTCCATGCGGAGAGGAGCACTACGAAACAGGTGAGACAGACTTTTATACCAACTCCCTGACTTTCTTATCCTCGACTAATATATTGATTTTGCATTTCAGCTTCTTACAACAAGAAGGAGCGCAAGTCTTGCGGTGGTGGCGCAGTATATTCGGATAACGACGATGTGGTCATTGAGGAAGAGAAGCTAGTGTACCCAGAGGATGTGGAGGAGCGTCGTCCCAACTCACAGGAAGTGGATTCTGAGGAGCTGTTGCGTAGCTTTGAGGTGCTGCAGCTGAACTTTAAGAGCGCCGAAGAGTCTCAGACCAAGAAGCCAGTAGAGACACAGGGGCCACAAACTACTGCACCAGCTGCTCCCGTGAGCTTCTCGGAGCCGCCAAAGAAGTTGGTTTATCGCAACAAGTACACCAAAATCAATCCAAACATCGTCATCGATTGTCTGCATAATGAGCCGACCATCAGAGCCCTGAAAATGCTCTTCGACTGGCTGCGCATCAACCCGGAGATACTTATCGGCTGCTACCACTCGAATCCGGAGTTCGTGCACAAGATCATGAAGCTGCTGAACTACTGCAACATCGACGTCTTCACCAGGAAGGTTTACTTTGAGCGCGAGCTGCTGACCACCACCAATGTGCGCGACTCCCTCGTCGAGCTCTTCGATGTGAGGGCTAATGTCCCGCTCACTGAGGACTTTGCCTTCAAGAACTTCGACATCTTCCAGAGCACCCAGATAACGCTAGACTGGGAGACAATCATAAGGGAGCGTGTCACCGCCCAGGAGGAATCGATACTCCGTATTTTCAAAATGGTCGATTTCGGGTTCTTCATCTGCAAACAGAAGAAGTTCAACTACAGATTCTGTGTGAAAACGCGTCGCTTCACTGAGACCCAGAGAAAGAAGCAGCGCGAGGAAATGAAGGCCGGCGGATCGCGTCGCCGCGAGCGCCGCACTGCTCCGAAAACCAACCGAACCAAGAGAAACGAGGGGCGCACCCGTCGTTACTCCGATCGCAAGAACGGCATTGTCCGCAAGAGCTACACCAGCAACGAGGAAAAGGACACCGTGGAAGAGTGTCGCAAGGTGCCGCGCAAGGGTTATCTACGAAATCGCAATGCCGAGAAGGCAGCTGCTGTCATAGCCAGTGCCACTAGCACCTCGGTGGCCGGTGGCACCTCCGCCTCTACCACAACCAACAGTGTCATCGAGAAGCTCAACGTGCAATCCAGTTCGGGGGCCGACGAGGAGCGTTCGGAGGCCATGTCGAAGAAGTGCGAGCTCATGGGCAAACTCTGGCTGCAGAATGAGGTGGAGACGCTCGAGGAGGAGCTGCGCGACAGTCCCGCCCACGTGGTGATGTCCCCATTTGTAGTGGTTGACTCAAAGGCACTGACCGAATACAATGGCATTGTCAAGTCGCTGGTGAGGACGAAGAAGTGCATTGTCCTCATTCCGAATGCAGGTTAGTGCACCCACAAATGGTTCTATCGAGTTTAGTTTGAAAGAGGTCGATGAAGTGAAAAGTCACATTGTTTTGTTGGGATAAAAGTTTCAGGCAATACTTCTCTGCATCATCATTTTTTTCTGCTTGAAGTTTGCCCAACATGTTCCTAGCTAGATTTGTCTTCATTTGTCCACATTTTTATCTATGTACCTTTGGTCATGTTTAATTTAAGAGTTTCATTAATGATAATAATAATGGAAATGAATGAATTAGCTGTTCTTGAGTACCAGTTATCTCATAAACGGTCGCAATCGACTGCAGTTTTTCTACATGTTCCGCTTTAACTCAAAGGAAATATAAATTAGATTGCCTCAACCAATGTCCAAGAGTTAAACTAATCTATTATTTTATTTTCCGCACTTAGTACTCAATGAACTGGATGACTTGAAGAAGCGCAGCGAGAATGTTCGCCATGTCATCCGCTGGCTGGAGCAGGAATTCAAGCACGGCAACCGTCATTTGCGAGCCCAGCGCGATAACGAGAGCCAGCCGCTGTCCCTTTTGAAGATATCTCGCAAGATGGGTGAGTTCAGTAAACGTTTATCGGTAAAAATAAAGTTAACTAATTGTTCTTTCCCCAGATCGTGACGCTTCAGTTTTCCTGCAGATTGCCCAGTTCTGCAATCACCTGGTTGCCAATCATGCCGATCCGCAGGTGAGCGAGCTGCAAAAGAGCGTCGTCACCTACTTGTCGGGCGATAATCTGCACGAGAAGAACCGCCAGCAGCAGAATTTCAGCTACACCGGTATCCTGGACTCGATTCCGGTGCGCTATGCCCAAATCCAGAGCTTCTACGCCAAGTTTAAGGCCAACAAAAAATGAGCTGGCATACGTAGAGCGGCAACGGTAGCGGGCGCTAAGGCGGCAAAGCGGCAAAGGCGACTACAGACCAGATGCAATTCAAGCAAAAAACGGGTGCAGGCGAGCGAGTTCTCTCTGTACAAGCATACATCGACATGGAGTTCCACAAAGTTAACGATAGCCGGCGAAGAGCGACGGCAAAACCAAACCAGCAATCGCTGCTGCAGCCTCGGTTGTGTGTGCAGCCGTGTTTCCCCTTAAACAAAACTGACATTTTAACCATCAGTGGGCGAGCACGATCCCCTTCGCCCAGCCCAGCCCAAGCAGCAGCAGCAGCTTTGCGCGGAATTTGCTTGTTGTTGTGTTTAGGACCAAACCAAACCAAAACAAAATACAAAAAATCGTTCACTTTCAACTCGATGTCAACAATGATGACGACCTCCAGCAAGTGTTACAAGGACAAATGGCAATCACAAAAACATTAAAAAAAAAAAGGAAAAAGGAAAAAAACGTAAAAAAAAACCTTATAGCAGGCGAGTGCCTAAGTGGTTCACGGTCAAGAGATCTTCGTGAGGAAGCCATAAGGAAGGTAGCGCGGATCGATGGATTTGGCTCCGCTTCCGAGAGTTCACCTTTCCTGCATTGAGTTAAATTCAGTGGTTTCCGTGACTCTTCATCTTTCCTGCATTGTTTTCGTTTCGTTCTCGGTTTGACAGACGGAGCAAAAATTATTTTTTTCACGCTCAGAGTTAGGTGAACGCGTGATCATCTTCTCTTTAAAAACAATATATGTATTACTTACATTATAATACAGACCTAAAAATAATCTCGCTCGTGGGACCCCAGAATATGCAATTTCCTCCCATTAAGAAATATCGAAAATGCCGCACATATGTAAACCAAATTCTACATCACTTTAACTCTTTTCAAAATTGAAAGCTTGTTAAATTTGTTTGAATAAATAAAGCGCCCAACCAAATATTTGTTGTTTTACTAAAAGGCAAAATCTAAACTAAATCGAATTAAAATATAAGGTACCTTTCTAAGTTCCTATAGATTTTATTCCTATAAACTACTAAAAAGCTTATAAAATCTAAGTTTTATTCAGATATTAATGATACTATAAATGGATCGTTTTGGTATATCAGTTGAAAGAGTTCCAATTTTCTGTGAATCAGTAGTCCGCGCTGCCCTATTACTCAATATTATAATGTGAACAAGATGGAAAATAATGATCATTGTTGTCACTATTTTCCAAGTCATGCGATTTTTCCAGGACCAGAGAAAAAGTAGATATTGCAATAAATTCGTAAACCTCGAACTCATCAATGTTATAATGAATATTGTTTCAACTCTAATAAAAGTAATAGTATCGAGTATCATTGTTATAATTGCAAGTGCATGGAAACTTAAATTAACTGAAGTTAGCATCCCTTAAACTTGTTTTTAATCTGAAAACAATATCGTTGTTACCTTCATTAAGCTTTTGCAAACCTTATTAGCTCCCAGTTAATTTAATTCCATTAAAAACAATATATTTAAAATGTTTAATAGATTTTTATTTGAAGGGTTTTCTTTTTTGTAGATTTTTTTGTGATTTTGAGTGCTATACTTTTCCTTCCAATTAGATTGAGTTTGTCACGTTGTGTGGTTTGTAGGTCGTACTTAAATCGTACACAATATAGAGGGGTGTATACATATAATAATATTTATAGATTGGTTTAAAACTATGTTGTATATTAGGTTTGAAATACTTTCAATTTAATTTGCTGTCTACGCAGATTCAGTACCATCAGAAAGCCAATTTCTGAGGTGTTTATTATCCGCTCAAGTAATTTTTGTTTTGGATTATCTTGTCTTCAATTTGAGTTTAGCAAATAATTTGTTTGTTTTCAGAGTTTGGTTCAGCATAAGCTACATGTTGGGCGTGCTCATTAGATTTAAACGATTATCAAGCAATTTCAACTATATGTATATATAATATGGGGGTCGTGTATATATAGTAAATAAGTTTGTTTTTGGCTTTAATCTTAGATCCATTTTGTTTATACGTATATTTTGCTTCAGCTTGTGCCTATTGTGGGTGTATGTATATTGTATATATTATGTGTTTACTTTCTGGGGTCAAGTCTTCTTTGCAATCTGCTGATTTTAATCGATAATTACAAATAATATATCTAATTTGTTGTTTTGCAAACGACATAAAAACCTGCACACGATTAAAACAATAATAATATAGTAATACGTAATTCGAAATAATAAATTATACACTTGAGATTACAACAAGGCTGTACAGGTTTTCTTTTGTTTTTTGTTTTACTTAGCAACTAAACAAACTAAAAAATAAACATAAATAAAACTTGTGAATTTTCTCATTCAACGTTTGCCAAATAATAATAAAAAACATTTGCACAACATCTGTAAAGTCTATACATATTAAACGCTATACAAATTTCCCGCTGTCGAATTTAAACTAATTGCATTACGTACACATAACAAAAAAAATCTAAATCATTTTACAATTTTCATACCGAAATTGGCGATTCTCTTATTTGAAATTGAACTATTCATATTTAGATCACACCGGACACGGATTTCTCGTAAGGTGTGCCCAGCGTGTCCCGTCTCCGGGGCAGGGTGCCGCTCGCAGTCAACGGTGCTGCTTCGGGGCAGCCCAATCCCTCCAAGAGCTCTACCAAGGCAGTCGTGTCCTCGACGTTGTACTGGGGAGCCGGAATGCCCCCGTTGGCGGCTGGTGGTGCCGGCGCAGGAATCGTGGTGCCCGCTTGCGCAGCTGCAGCAGCCTTAATCGACTTGGCGGTGGCCAAGGATTGGGCCGCTCGGGCGTATGCCAGGCAGGTACGACCCTCGTGATCAGTGTGCTTGATGTTGGCGCCGTTCTGCAAAAATTAAACCTAGTAAGTAAAACGTTCTATGGTTTTTCGCTAGAAGACTTACCCAGATGAGGAGCTGTGCTATGGCCAGATTTCCTATGGCACATGCCAGAAGCAGTGGAGTGCGCACATCCCGGGCACTGACGTTTGCATTGGTCACTTCCGAGGGGCAATTGGCCAAAATCGAGACAATCGACTTGATGTCGGCCCTAATGACGGCCTCGATCAACTGCTGACCCGGGTGCGCAGAGGAACCGCTGCTGAGTGGGGTGAGGAACTCCTTGGCCTCGTACTTGCTGCGTATCCAACGCTCCTTGTCCTCACGACTGCCCTGCGCTGTGGGCTTAGCCCGTTGCCTCGTATTCGCCTCCCAGACGGAGTTGGCCAGACTGTTGCCGATGGCCAGCATTACGCTGAGATGTGGAGACCTGAATTTGCGGAGAAAAAATGAGTTAGAAACTAGGAAACTCTCTCATCGCCTCGATTTACTTACGGCCAGTCATCCAAGCCCAGGGAGCGGACCTTCGAGATGTGCGAGCCGAGATTGCGATGCACGCCTGAGCACTCGATGCACATGAGTACTCCTAGATTTAAGCTAGCCCATTCGGGATCTGCAAAGAACATTTGTGAAAGGTAAGTAAAATAATATTTGAGATTCCAAATATTAATTTAAAGTTTTAATGATTTACTTATTGCAGTAACTTTTTAATTGATAAGTTTAACTTACTTTGTGCTCCGCAGTCGACGCAGAATCCGTTTCCTGGAACCCGTTGACGGATAGCCAGCATGGCGGCCAGGTCCGTACTGGTTGCCTGCTTGGTCTTGGTGCTCTCGATGCTCTGGAGGCTCTTGAAGATCTCCTGCTCGACGGCTGCCACCCACTCGTCACGCTCCTCTGAGTTAGCGGCCTCGAAGTGCCACTGTTTGGAGTCCAGCGAGACGATGTAGAACTCGTAGCCATCATTGTCGTCAGCCTCAGTCGCCTTCACGCTGCTGCTCTTCATCCGGCGGTGTCGCTTCTTCACGTTCGGCGTCTGGGCCTCCAATTTGCTGTTTGCCGTGGCCGTTGCTTCTCCGGCAATAAAAGTCTGCGAATTAGAGTTGGACATAGCAATGCCTTCGTCTCCGCTCGTCTGCTGCGAACTGTTCGACTTCAAGGGCTCGGCCCCACCGCCAGCAGCCCCCGAGGCGGCGCCCAGCAGTGATAGTTTTTCGCTCAGCTTGCGCTGATTGTCCTTGGCCAGCGTCAGGCAACCGATGCCGTCGCTGAGCGCATTCTGAGTCCTCTGGCCGTTGGCCATTAGCGAACTGGTCAGCGCACTGTTCGTGATGATGCTCTTGGAGCCGCGCGGCTTCTGTCCGGGCACCTTCACTGTGACGTACTGCAGCGGTATCTCCTTGCCGTGCACATCGTCCATGTAGTCGTGCAGCGAGGGATGGTAAGTGAGCCGGCCGTCGTCGCATAGCGTCACGTACTTCTTCTTCCACTCCTTGTTCAGCGACTTGCTCGATCGCTTGTACAAATAGCCCTGCTTGATGGGTATGGAGCGGCCACTGCCCAGCTCGCTGCTCTTTGGCTCCTTCTCCTTGTCGGCCTTCTTTGAGGACGACGGGATGAACAGGTTGGATCGCCGTCGGCTCTTGCGGCTCGTCGTCGGGGTCGAGGTGGGCGTGGGCAGCTCCTTGCCCGGCGGTGGCGCCAGGTCACGTGGGTCCCTCAGCTGCACCTGCGAGCAGTCACCTTGGAGTAGGGAACTGGCCGCTGCGGGATTGTATTTGGTGATGTTGTTGTTCTCGTTGGTGGTGGCCGTCGTCGGCGCTGCGCCGGACTGCAGGGACCACAGCTTTTGCTCCGCTTGGGTGAAGTCCGTGCTCATCCGCAGGGGCAGCTGCTGCTGCTGGCTGCGCTGTCCGTTGGTAGGTGGCGCCTGGTAGGGCGCCAATCCCAGGCGACTGCCCTGCGGAGTCGTGGGTCTCGGGGGCTGCACCTGGGGTGGCAACGGCAGGCGCTGCGACAGGATTTTCTGGCAGGCTAAAAGAAGATTAGGGAAGTAAGTCGGTCAGTGTTCTGAGATCTCGTTGATTGGGTGTTGAGGGTACTCACCATCCTGAAAGACACGTTCCACATTCAGGCCATATGTGGCGCAGGTCTCGTAGTAGGAGCAACGCTTTAGATCGCTGGCCAACTTTCTAGCTCGGGTATCATCAATCACTCGTGGATTGCGCTCACTGATGGCATCTGGAAATCAAAGAAAGGGATCAAATGTGTAATAATAGAAAATATTATAACGTAAAATAATATCAAGAACCTAATAGGACGAGTTGAGGTGTACATATATCAAAGAGAAGTCCGATATATGTAATATTAAAAATACAAAATTAAACAGTAAAATTATAAATTTTTCCAAAATTAATGAATGTGAAAACATTTCTTTTAAATATCGAAAAATTTTCGGAAAATATTAATATTTAGAATTAAATATATTTTACACAGAATACTGTCCCACAGCAAATATCAATATCAAGCCTATTATTTGAATATAATTAGTAAATTTTCACTTACCTTGCGTCCCCACCAGTATCATAGGTATTTCCTGTCCATTCCGAAAATGCGCCATTTTCGTGTAGTAGTTGTAGACGGTATTGAAGCTGCTCTCGTTCTCGAGGCTGAATACAAAGATTACCGCATCCACCCAGCCAGCGAACTGTAAGGATAAAAAGGAGGCATAGTGTGAGTAGAATTGCGAAGAAGAAGGGGTTGTGAAAGCTGAAAGCTAAAAACAGAAAACAAAGAGAGTCCTGCGAAAACGGCCCGTTTTGGGACGCTCAAAGTCCTTGACTTTGGTCGCCTCACGGGGGCCTCCGGGGAGGAAGGACTTGGACTTGGCTTCGACTTCGGCGGGCCGAGAAGTAAACAAAAAATGCAGCGTCTGGCGGAAGCGCGCAAAACAATGGACATGTATGGTATAGCTCCTTGCCTTCCATCTGAGAGGAGTATTTCAGATGGGCTGGAGGAGGACTCGGCACACACACACTTGAGAAAGTCGCTAATGAAGCACTTGAAGCCTTCTATACTCCGCTCGCCAAGCTCGGCGTGTGTTAAACTTTTTAATGATTTTTGTATGCCTCATACACAACACACACACACACAGCCAAGCACACTCGCCCAGTTCGGCAGGATAATGAACTTTAATATGGGAAGAAGTAAACAGGCTCTGTTGTTTCTGCGCAGGATTGCCATAGAAGGCGAAGGAAGGCGACGGAAGTGGAGTTCGCCAGCTTATATTGATTGACTGTTTCTCCAATCGAATCAATTAATAATGCATTAAAGAGGCTCTTCACCTGGACAACTCTGCGAGGTCGTTGTATTATTTATGTAATTCGCTCATGGGGTTGGGGCTGTGCTATCCTGTGACAGCAGCAGCCGTAGTCCGTCGAAAAAAAGCCGCCCGCACGCGACGCCAGTCGACAAACAACTGGCTGCCAGAATGTCCTGGCAACGAGGACACTCGTCTGCGGCGCTGTGTTGCTGTGTGCATTGTGTTGTGGTGGGTGGTTGTCTGCTCCCCGCTCCCCGCTTCCTGCTCCCTGCTCCCAGCTCCCAGCTACCCGCTTCCCGGCATCCCCTGCTGGCGCCGCCATCATAGCCACTTTTTATGATTTGTTGTGAATATGTATGCAGAGAAAACAGAGGAAACAGGAAACAAAAACGAAGCACAGGCGAAAGGGGAACGCAAAAAAGTTGCACCAAATGGCGACGAAGGGCTCGAGTGTTCGAGATCTATTTAGTTTATGCGATGAAGTTTTATGTATACTGAAATACGTGTTTATGTCACAAAGGGGAATGCTTCAAATGAATATTTTAAACAGTAATCAATAGAGTCACTGTTTTATTAGTTGTTACTAATCAATAGTTCATGTTGTTATTCATACTGAACTCTCGGATTTTCTGTAAATACTTGATATACAGCTTGTTCACGAAATGATTTCATGTATTGGGCTACGCATAAACTCTGGTTTACTGTGTGTGGAGGTGGGGTCCTGTTCCGGCGACTGCTTACTGCACATATGTACATATGCTGATGACGAGAAAAAAAAAGCAAGAAGTAAGCTCACAACTATGCGGCTCACAAAAATGGCAAGGGGTTTTAATTTTTCTCACATAATATATATTAAAGACAAAAACGCGGGCATTAAATATACTGACAAACGATTTATATTTTATTTAGCTAAATAGTCTGTAATCGAAGCTGATTTCTTAGAGTTTTTAACTAAACTAACTAAGGAAAACGTTCGATTTGGCGCCCAACATGGGACAATTAATTAAAACAATTAATTTAATAAGTTGGTTAGATTTTCTGCACCCTAGTTTTTTGATTTTATAGAGTTTACAACTATAGAAATTATACAGTTCATTCGATAACTATCAAACAGGAAACACCAATACCTCTATCAACTAAGCTATCTATAATTTTCCCCACATTTTCCTATCATGCGCACCTCGAGTGTACACCACCATCGCATCTCTCACAAAAAAGAATCGACGAAATTCTGTTCGCATGCAGTATAGCTTTCGCTGTAGTCATCGTCTCATGGCTCGTATATGGTAATGATATCCTTCGGTGGAGAAACCGAAGAAAAAACAACTACAAGCGCGACAGAGTGGCGACGAGTCGCCCATTGAATGAGTGATTTCATCCAGAGGCGGGCGACAGTTACTTCTGTTGTGAGAACGCTCCTGCCCTTGCGAGGGTGGTCTTCTGGGTTGCTCACATTTCCCTTTTGGGGGGGTTGCTGTTACAGTTACAGTTACAGTTGGCGTAACTCTAGGCTATTCCGAGGGTTATTTTGCTTATGAAATATGGGTATATTATGTCCCATCAAGATGTGACTGACGCAAGTTAGCCGGAGAAAGTGATATATAATTAGTCGAGTAGCTCTGGCGCAGACAGCGGACGAATTTGTGAATTGGAAAGAATGGTTATTGCAACAATAGTTTGAGGGGGTTGGGCTGAGAGTGGGATCAAAAAGTGCGCTCAAGTGAGAGGGTTGATTGACAGTTTGGTGAGCGAATGTAACGATTATGCAATGTGCATCAGAAGAAAGTGTCCAATCAAGCGCAAAAAATGAATTACGAGCAATGTCACTCTGTATAGATCTCAAACTATAATTAAGGGAATATAAAAATAAACATTTTTTTAGTTATTAAAGTAAAATTCTGTAAAGAAACTTAAATATCCATTTATCTATAAGGTTCGATAAGGATCCTAACGCTATGTAAAGGTATTGTGATACTTTTTCACTGTTCCCTTTCCGCTTCTCTCATAATTCCAAATTTATAATATGCATTTAAATATTCTAAATCCTAACACAACTTCCAAACTGTTCTTCCAAATTACTCCTCTTTAAGCCCTAATCCTTTGTTATGTGTATCCCACTGACAATTTAGGTCAATCATCTGCTTGACTTGCAAAAATTTTCCAAACTTCCAATTAAACAGAAAGGAAATTAACAAAAAAAGCAATTTGAATAAAAATGGCAAGCGACGGGAGAGAGCAAATAGTGCGGAAGACTGTCAGTCAGTCAGCAGGGATAGAGTAAGGATTATAGGGATATTATTGGGATTTCGAGGGTCGCGTGCCTGGCACATTTTTTATAAGCAACCCCCTAGGAACCCCGCCCTCCGCGAGGCGTGTAAATAGAACCGCAAATAAAAAATGAGAGACTAGTGAAAAGCGAAAGCAGCTTAGAATTTATAATCCTCACTTTCGCCCGTTAAGCCGCAGGCGAAGGCTTCGGGCCCCAGGACTTTTTGGCTCACGGAGAGGGGTAGCGATATTGCAATTGCGAAATTGCGAAAATGTAAATGCAGATCTCGAGCACACTATATATATGTACTACAATACCTCAATGTACATATATCAAAGGCAGGAGCCGAACAAAAGCTCCTTGAGCCACAAAAGCCTCCGGCGAATCAATGAGTCAAGGCCCGTTCGAATGTAAATAGCCCGTGGTTAAGTTCACTTTAATTACACTGCCCGTGTATATTGACAAAAGACGAATTCAATTGCATTCGCAGCAGATCGGAGCTGCAACCGGGGTTGCTGGCTGCTTGCTACTAGGTGAGCTCCAGGGGTTGGCTGGCAATCTTGGGAGGAGGCGCCATTGTGTGTGCCTGTGCCAAATTGTGTTGCCCAGCAATTGGCTCTCAGCCAGGAGATGATGATGCAGCATCACGTCCTGCCATAATGGCCAACAAAAACACTCAAACGTGTGTGTCCCAAGCACACGGACACGTTGAAATCGCTTATCTGCCATTGCGCCACTGTCCCTGCCAAAGGTCGGAGTTCGATGGCGAGTGACTCACGCTATGTGAGTGCTCCAAGGGTCCTCACACCCCCAGACCCTGGTTTGGTCTGGTCAAGGCAAACTTTGACGCAGAGAGAGAGAGAGAGAGAGCGGCCAAAAGTTGGATAATTGCTGGCGAAATAACTGTGAATAAGCCTGCGAGCCACGGAAGAAAGTTCGGGCTACAGTTACTCCAAGTTTCAATCAAATTATATCGTAAATAAAAACCGTCTGAGGGTAACAACCCCTAAAAGTTTTCCCAGTCGGTTGATCCCACGTTGACCTCAATTCAAATATTTACAAGATGATAAGGGAAAATGTATTTGTCTACGGCAGCGGGAAAGGCAAACCTTCCCGGCAATACATCATTTTCCCATTCCCATGAATATTTCATGACAAACAGAAGGCAGAAGCAAGCCCCAAGGACTCGACTAGACTCACCTGCATTTCGGGGGCTCCACCCTCGTCCCGGATGAGCAGCAAATAGCTCTGGCCGTCGATGAACACCTCCTTCTTGAAGCGCCCGCCCTCGGGCGACTCCTCCTGCATGTAGGAGCCGGTAAGGTAGCGGTGCACCAGGGCCGACTTGCCCGAGTTCAGCGAGCCGACGATTCCCAGCCGCAGATCGGGAACGGAGCGCGAGATCGTCCATTCCTGGCTGTTCACAAACGAATCTGGAAGAGAGCATCGATCGGATTATTATTAGACGAGGAGTTTCTTTCTTAAGTAGTTTGTTTCTGTTAGCAACGGGAAAGGAAAACAAGTTCACGCGGCGCAATTAGCGATCTCGGAAACCCGTTTCCCTCCTGACCTCTCTACATGTCGCGGCCAAAAGTTTCCAGCTCTCAAGAACCCATCCACCCATCATTATGCTAATGCTAATGCCGGGGTATCCTTCCACGTATAGTACATACATCGGCCTTTCTGGTGTATTTTTAGCAGCCGCCCTTGATTGACAGCAGGAATGTTTGCCAGGAAGCTTCCTTTTCAATTTTCGGCAATTGTCTGCCGTCAGCCGCCTTGGGTCTGCCTCATGGGTTCCCCCGTGCAAAAAACTTTTAAATTGTCAGTTTGCTCGAACACTTTTCTGATTTAAATTAGCTCATTGTCAAGTCTCAGTCACTCAATCAGACTTAAGACCGAGAATTCCCTGCCTCAGCTGGGCCCAAGGTTGCGAAATGGTCCACGAATAGGTAGCTAATTGAAGCGCTCTGCCCCGATACCTGAGGCCTGAGCAGGCCCAGCTGCTTGTGGCAGAGCTTTTGAAGCTCCTCCTCGCAGGAGGATTTACGATTTACGATTTACGGTGCACTTCACGCCCGAGTGTAACTATCTGCTGGGAGAGAATGAAAAGCCCACAGAGGTGCCGCCATAAATCTTCCCAAGAGCGAGAGCTATTAGACTTCCAAGTGCCCGCGATCAATTTCACTTCACGAAAGGGGGACAGGCACTCCTCCCTTGAGCGAGCCCAGGATCCTAGGGAGGAAGGAGTGACAATGGCTGACCAGTGATGATTTACTGCACTCGGCAGAGGACTCGCACGTGAAAATTGCTCTATTATGAGTTGTTAAGAGTTGCGTAAGTAAACACAGAGGCAGTCCCTCTCCCGGGTAGATGGACAACGACAACGACAACGACCACGACAGCGACATGGCCATGGACATGGATATGGATCCGGCCGTCTCAAGGGGTTGCCTTACGGCGGAAACTTGTTTTCCTGCCGCTTGTTAATCGACTAAGGCGACGGACAGCGGCAGACAAGACAAGTTCAACTGGTTTGCACTGCTGCCTTGCTGACCAGAGCGCAAAATTACAAATTAAAATGAAATAAATATGCCTTTTGTGTTATATAATACTGGGAATATACCGAATACCGAAATAAATCTGGGCCAGGACCAGCCACGGCGCATTTCATTGTTAAACTCAATTGAAAGCGATATGCACACGCCGGCCAAAGAGAAAAATTAGCGCGGTTTTGCAATTTGCATGCCTCTAAAGGTAAATGGGAATGGTTTTCGGATCAAAGATGGCGGAGGAGACGCGGAAGACTGGTTCCCGCTTCTTTTGGTTCTCAGTGCTCGAATTGTAACAAATTGCAGGCGGCCAGAGACGAGCCCGCCTAATTAATGGCTCGTCATTAGCCTAAAGCGCTTAAAGTTACAAGCCAGTTACAAATGCGTCTTTAAGTTTGACTAATGATGTCAAATGTCTGACGCTGACTGGGATGGGATGGGATGTGATGGGGTTAACCATCGCCCCGAGGCATCGGAATCGGAATCGGGATAGAGATCGGAGTAGGGATCCGGAGCGAGATGGCGATCGGCTTATGTGTGAAGTTCAAACCGCCAGCCAGGCCGGGGCAACCCCTTGGCTGCGGCTATCCCTCCTGGCTGCATCTCTTTATCTCTCTGGGATCGTTACTCAAACTCATGTCAAATGTCGCCATCGTTGTCAAAATTCCCAACATAATTACGTATGCAAACTAGCTGCAGCCCGAAAGAGGTTCGATTTCCGAATCTAGCATTTCCATTTCCATTTCTTGTCCTTCTTCTTGTTCTTGGGAGAAAGTGTCCGCGGGAAAGGGGTTTGTGTTGGTTGGGATTTGTTTTCCTTTCCTTTTTGTTTCCTAGTTTTGTTTGTTTGTGTTTATACACTTTTGCCATTGAGGCGATAAGATGAAGGCTGCCTCCCAACCCCGCCCCTAGCCCGTGCTTGGGATTTACGGCTCTTGATGTGGGTTAAGCATTTTAATTAGCGAACAATACGGAAATTTTCATATCCCTTTCCGGCATTCTCTCTCTTCTCTCTCTTTTTTGAAACATGTTTCCCGAACAACAAACAGCCAGGTGACCGACCTTATGACCCGAAACTTGAAGATATAGATGGCTTAGTTTTATGACTGACAGCTGCTGTAAGCGAACTGGACGAAACCTAACCGGGCTGAGTTTTTTTTTATCACCAGAAGCGTGCCGGGCATCCAAGAAAAACATGTACATTAATTTTATTTGAGCAGGAGGCGCCAAGGATTGGCCGAGGAGTTGTCGTAAAATGTTTATAAGCGTTTAGTTGTTTACGGTAGCCACAAACAGCATTTCGAACTGTCATCGCATTATTTTACGAGTGTCCTTTCCACAAATACAGCTGAAACCCAAGGCCATAAAACCAGAAGGGAATTGATAAAAATATCATATGCGAGCAAAGTATTCATTGACTGTGAGCGAACCTTAAAGTCTGAGTAAAAACTGAGCTGGATTACAAATTCCCACTTATTAGATCCCACAAGCAATCCATAGATCATCCCATGCTCTGTAGATGTTTTGATACTTCCCGGCATGCCCATAAATGGTCAAATAATGTGATTTTAATAAGCCATAACCATAATAAAGGAATATTTTTCATTTGCCGCGCCTTTTATGCGTATATTAATGAATAGCGCCAGATCTCTGGGATAAATCATATTTGCATGGGGCCTACGAAAATATTTAGGTAGGCTGGTCGTGTCGACAGTGTGTTGTCCAGTCTCGAAGATCTGGGAAACAGCAGGCCATAAATCTCTGGACAGGCGAGGCTGTCCCAAATCCAACTGCCTTCTTCGGAGTTCGGATGGTACGAGTGCCTTTCACGACTCAAATGCCCGTTGCCTATGTACATTCTGCACATCTGCTCCAAAATCTGATTTACTTTCTTTTTGTGTTTGCCCAGAGATCGGTGAAAGAAGATCACGGCGACTGGTGGCACAGAGCGAGACGGAGACGAAGGTGAAAAACCTATTTCCCTGCTCTGTCTCGCTCCCTCCCTCTGGGTGCGACAAAATGCAAAGAAAATTAGCAAGGCCCACAAATGATTCGGGGCAAAAAGGGCGATCGCACAAACAAGATTACAAGAGGAGCAGGAGCAGGCGCAGGCGCAGGCAAAGTCGAAGGAGGATGTCGCAGACAGGAAAAGGTAAGGAAAATAATGAATAAATACAGTGAAAGATGACCAAGTACACTGCTCTTAAAGGTAGCATTTCGAGGATGCAATTCCAGCTGTATTTGCTAGGTCTGAAAAGTGTTTTTTAGAGTAGAGTCAAATGTTAGAAGATATTCATTTCATATTACAAAACCCGAGATGCAGCACTCCCCAATTCTGTTTCGGAATAAAATCGTACAGTAGCAGTTACATTTTGCGATTAATTACAAGTCAAAACAAACAAAACAATAACTTGTACGTCGGCGGGGGCTCCGGCACCGAGCGTTCCGTCCAACTGTTGTTTTTCGAGAGGAGAGGAACAGTTCTGCACGAATGACTGCGACACTTCAAGGTTCGCCCCCGGGGCATCATCATCAGCGTCACGCAACATGAGAGGGATGCATGGACGGCATGGTGATGGGGATGGGTGTGTACCTGAAACGGAATCCGCCAGTTACATATGACTCGTGTCACGTGCAGGCACCTATTCCGCATGGAAATGTGGATTCAAGAACATGACTTCATCGCCCAGAAATCCGGCGAAAAACAATCATAATTGACACAGAAATTCACGCATCATTAGCCGATGTGCGAACATCCAAGCAAACAAATAAACAGATGGCGGCGAGCAAGTAATTGAAGAGATCTCTCAAAGATCACTCGGAGCGGAGCATGTGCTGGATGGATTTTGATAAATTGAATTGAGGAGAAGCTCTGCTCGAATTGCAAATGTCCAAGCACAGTCGAAGGTCACAGACAGGCCCTCGGAAGACCACGCCCCGAGCCTTTCGAAAGGGTTAAAAGGGTTTTCGATCCCTTAAGGAGGCTCTTCTTGGGATGCTGCCATTGGCCCAGAGATTTATTTGTGTCCTCAGGTAATAAAGCATCTTTCCGCTAGCTCCTTAATGCCGTACTCCATTTTGCCATTTCTCATTTCTCAGCAAACTCGTTCTCATTTGCAACAAGAACAAAAAGTATTTCGCTGTTTATATAGGCACAGACGGTTTTATTGTTGACTCTTTTTTTTGTGGGCTTTTTATTTTGGGTTCGTTTATCAGTTTTGGGGCCGAACTGAATTTGTTTCTGTGTCGAAACTCATTTATCATGCGCATGAAAAGTAATTGCAAAACACGCGGCGGTAAAATAATAAAAAGGTAACAGAGACCTAATATACTATAGAGAAATCACCGGGCTGTAAGCTACGATTTCTTATCGTTCAGCAGTTAAAGACCCTCCACTCAATGGGGGAAACACGACGTAAAAGAGAGTATTTCTTATCAGTCTCAAAGTATTTCTTAAATCAATTCCCTGCACTACAGATACAGTCCTGAACCTATTATGAACTTATGCTCGAGGGACCACAAGTCATATAAGAAAACTGGATTTTTAATGGAAAAGATTGTAAATAGTTTAGTTATCTAACATATATAAGTAACTCAATTTCTACTTAGTCCACTTTTTTACCTTATCAAAAACAATCTAATCTAGAATTCTTCTTTGAATTTCAGATGACTTCACAGCTGATATTTTAACCTTACTCAATAAATTCTTAAAAGAAATTGAGTCATGATGACCGATTCTCTCAGTAAATGTAAATTTTCCCTCGCCTTCCAACCCAAAACGATTAAATGTCAAATTTATGACGCGATTGGGTTCCCAATATCATCTTACCAAGATCCCGGAAAAATTCGTATCATTTTTTCCTTAAAAACGTTTCCCTCCCGAGAAGTACATTTTTTTTCGATCGAAAAAAGCGCAAAAAAATGACACCCGGCTGGAAAATCTTTTCAGCTCGTGCGAGTCAATCAAAAGTTGACAATGGCACAGGAGAAAGCAAGTGAGAGGACGAGAACCCAGGGACAGGCAGGACACCATCTCCTGGTGGTGGCTCGGTGGCTTCCTTCACTTACTCGCTCGTTTCCTCAGTAGCTCACAGTACTCTATTAAATATGACATATTTATGAAGTGTCAGTCCCCGAGACAAAAGACGGTGGAAAAACTGAGGAAGAAAGCCACGAAAAAATGAAAGGAAAGTGCGGAGGGAAATGGGATTTTTCCCGGGATTCGTACTTTTCAGCTGCTCTTGCGCAGCGGCCGATGGTCGGTCGTAAAATCAAATAAAATAAAATGGGAATCGTATTTGTGTTTAATATTTATGCGGTGAGATTGTCAATGATGAGCATTTGATTGTCTTCCGTCTGAGGTTTCCCTTCTGCGGTTGGGGTTTGCTAAAAATACAAATACGACTAAGAGGTGGCAGAGCTCTGGCGATCTGAAAGGACGTCATTTGTGACTCATAAATTTGGCTGTAATTAAATTGATTTGGAATGGTCGGGCGCCTCATTAGACAGAGAACCAGCAGCTGGCCAATAATATTCCACGATCACCGACTGCTGACCGACTGACCAGCTGACTTTTCCCTTCCTTTCAGCTCCTTTCCTTTCCGCTTTCCCAGTCGCTCAGGCGCAACAAATTCAACTGCTTACTTTTACTTTTCCGGCTCTCGCTCCTTCGGCAGCCTCCTTAGCGGTAGTTTGCCTCATGGCCAGTTACCTAGAATCTCATCTCATCTGCCATTGTCGCCCGACCAGCTCGTTTACATCTTTTCTCTTTTCAGAGCAAAAAAATTATGATGACCATTGTTCTGGCAGTGGCTCCCCCGTCCCTCGTCTATTACAATCTTATTTATGGCCGTTTTTCGGTGATTTCCTACGTGAGTGTCGCATCGTGTGCGTTCGCATCTCTCAGTCTGAATTTTCTGATTTTTGCCAGCAATTTCTTCTGGTTTCCTTGTGCCTCCCCAAAGTTTGTGAGCGTGCTGAAAGAATTCTACCCGTGGGCAGCTCCGATCTGCCCCGGTTGCTTGGCCCACTGTCTTTTAGCGGTTCAATGACTTCTTGGCCATTAGCCGTTGTTTGTGTTTCTGCCAAGATACACCAACCGGCAGTAACTCACTGCTATCAGTCATACGCCAATGCACGGCTCCGTATGAGGAGGCTATTGAATTACACTGAACAGCAGGTTTAAAGTCGCAACCAATAAGCGATTTTAAGTCCTTTTTATAGATATTTAATGCAATAGTATCATACTGGTAAAATATCACATACCATATACCATTTCAATATCCTGTGATGGCTACCATTTTGTTTCGTCGTCTCATAATATTGTCTCTTAATCTTGTCTTTTTAAGAATCTTTTTATCTTAGATATCCCTTTAACCTCCTTTTTACCGCCACTTTACCCATATGCATTGATCATTCTCTATTAAAGTCAATACTTTATGATTGTTGTGCTTGTAATCTGATCAAAGAGCCCGCACTGCGGTGTAGGATAGTGTAGATATATCGGTCTCTCCAGCAGAAACAGAGATCAGACAACTGCCCACAAAGCATCCGAAAATGCGAGTGAGAACTGGTTATGTTGTAAGAATCACGTAAGTTTGCGAGACGGGGGAATAACTAGAGTGTGACTGAACTTTCGGCCAAGGCGAAAGGAAATCAATGTAGTAAGGAAGGGCTTGCCTCCAAAGAGGGCACTCACAACAGCCCTGGAAGTACCATTGTAAAAATTATGTTGGAATTTTATTACTGTGTGGAAGCGCCCCCCGACACCAGTAACAATTTGGCGGTGTCAAGCTCGGCATTTGAATTTCAATGGGCATTAAACCTTAGATTGAAGCGGAGCGCTAACAAAACCTAAATAAGAACTTCCGTTTGTCGTTCCCTTATATGAAATTCTGGATGGGGCTTTTCGAATTCGGAAAACAAAGGGCCAGGCCAGGGCCAGTGCGAACTCAAAGCGAAGCACAACCAAAATGCAATCCCCCTTTGGGCAGGCAACTGGCTATTCAAAATTTGATTGTGGTGCTTAGATACACTTTGCATTCTGAATGGAGTTGACCAATAAACCTGCTGCCTGCCGGCTTTCCTCCTGGCTACCTATATTTGGAGAGAAAACTCCAACCACGTCGATTGACGCACTTTGGTGGTGGATAGATAGGTATTTTTGTTTTCCCAACAAGTGTCCCACTGTTTGAGGCGGAAGCGGCGTTTGAAACGTGTCGGTTGTCATCTAATTTGCATATTTTCCAGCTATTTTCTCATTACAGGCAAATGCATTTAAATTTTTCTCCATTTTCCTTTGCCATTTGACAGGTTGCCTGTCTGTCTCTCTGGCGGCAAGAGGGGAGAATCGTCTTCATATGATTTAATTGAAAATACGCAAATTTGTTTTCCGTTGTTGTTGTTGTTGTCGTTGGAGAAAAGTGTCGAAATAAATTTGAATAGTTTCCCGGCTTGGCTGGGAACAGTTTTCTTAAGTAAGGCCCGATCGCATGATTTTCGTCATGGTCGATAGCATATGTGCATTTTCCCAGCCCTAAATCGGGATGATCAACAAATTGGTTTGATATCTTGGAACACCCTGAAGACGAGGCTAAGGCGTGGGAGAAAAGGAAGTTCCACTTGGGTCGCTTTAAGGTCTTTAAGACGATGTTTTTCTTTGATATTAAGTTTAAAACATTTACTAGACTTTAAGAAAAGCTTTTCCTTCTTAATTAATTATATCTTATTATGTTAAGACAAGTCTTTAATTCCATCTGCCTCAGATGACTTGCTTAAAAAAAAAGAAATGCCTCAATTTCAAACTATTAATAATACGATATCATCATCCAAGATAGAGACATCATAAACTAGATACGCACAGAAATTATCATATTTTTATGAGAAAGTACTGCAATAAAACTTCATTAATAACATGTTATCCCCAGTTTTCGCTTTTCAAAGACAATGAGAAAGAAAATAAAGATAGATAATTATAGGGCGTGTGCGCTACAGCTAAAAAGATGCCGAATAAGAAAAGGTGCATTTAAAGTGGAGTCCAAAAGGCGGCGCGTGCGTTAACGCCATTTAGAGAGCGAGCCATATAAAGAAGCATCCCGGCCTCTTGTTTGCGTTGTCTGTGACCGTGGAGTGTCGAATGATTAATGGTTAATAGAACCGATCGATGAACCCCTCTGATCGAGACTCGCTCCATGATTGACACCGTCTAAGAGGTGACACTTGGAACAATATAATCCCAGTCGTGCGGTGACTCGAGAGCTGGTTCTGACCAAAACCAGCGATGAAACTAAAAGTCGAGCTGCCATTTAAGGTTTGCCAAATACTGATCTATGCTTGAGTTGTGCGGCTGTTAATTAATGTGGGCGGATCATTAATTTAACTGCAAAACCCGAGACTTTTATACATACATGTAGTCAGAACTTGTGAATGCTAATTAAGGGCACGCGTGAGAGTCGTTGAGGAAGTTATCAAGGGTCAAAGAGTGGGCAGAGGATCGAACGAGACTGAAGTCGGTGTGCCAAAATGTAGTTGAAGACCTTCTTAGACTAACTTTCCCACACAAGTTGAGGTCACTCCCCGTCTGGGTCGGGAAGCCAATGTGCCATGATCTCATGTGCCCATCAACTGGATTGCCCATCTCCGCATAGATACAGCATGCAGATCCATGCGTCCAACGCGACCGAAACTCGTTCACACACTCGTGTGTGCCCCAGGCAAATACAATTGCGTTTTAATTTTAATCATACGAGTTCTTCTTTTTTCGTTCGTAAAAACGTTCTATATTTCGGGGGCCATGCTTGTGTTTGTATTTCGCACAAAATGTGTTGAGCGTATTATTTCGCCGTTGTTGTTGACTCTTTATTTATCTTGTTTAAGCGTTGAGTGCACGGGCGGCTAAAGAAATAAAAACTGTACGTATACAAAAACAGGAAAAAAGAATACAAAACAAATAAAAAATATACAAAACATAAGGGGAAAAGTGTTGCGTGGAACAGATTGAAATAGCTTGCAAATCGCGATAAAGCGTTTAGATCCGTCCACTTTGGGGTCTTTCAGGCGAAAGGCTGTCCAAGGTCTTTGAAAAGTCATCTATCTCAGGTATCTGGCTTACCTAGGCTCTAAAGCTTATCACTTTAGGGGATAGAGCGACGCCTTTTAATTAAACAAAGTGAATGAACGGAAATAAATATAACAACTATGTATACTATATGCTTCATTAAAGAAAGGAAATTCACTACTTATCTTATCATTTATTATTTGTAGCAAAAAGTATGGCAGAAAACAGACTATAACACGACTCCCCATACATTCTATTGTAATGCGAGTCCCAATGGAATTTGCCATCCGAGTCGAAATAAATGAGCCGATCAGGAATAATATCTCCACACGCAAAAGAATGCAAGAGCTGTAATTGCCTCAAAGCAAAGAAATAAAAGCTGTCAGCGTTAAAAATAGAAAACGATCGGGGGATAGGGTATAGAATTAAACATACTGTTCCTTAGGGTATACATACGTCTTCCAGAGAACACACATGACTAAGATTTTGCCATTGATAAGCTATCTATGTATATATGGATTGCAAAGGAAAGCTCGAAAGCAAAATGTTTTAAAGTCAATGGACTACCTTGGGGAAAAAGCTAATGGAACTCCAACCCCAAAAAGTAAAGGCATTTGTAAACTTGCTCTGACAGTCTACCAAGGAAGAGTGCCCACAGTGATTCACGGCCCTAACAAACAATGATATATCTGTCTTTAATCTCACATATCTGGCTGCAGATCAATCAAGTAATCTCTCGGAATGATCTCTGCCAACAGCGAGAACCAGTTGACACATTTACCAGACCCAGAAACCAAGTTTCTTGTCAGCTCTTCATCTTGTATCCCATCCCTGAGTGTCGTGTTGTGGCAGAGGCACCTTCAGCCTTCCACCCATCCGCTGATCCACCGCCTCCTCTGTGCTTGCGTCATTAAGAGGCATTTGGCATTGGTTGCAATGTGTCGGCTTCTCGGCCGCTTCTCGACCCGCATTATTCGAGAATCGATAATTGCATGCTAAATAAGTGGCAAAGTGAGAGGTGGACAAACTTTCCTCGGCCGTTGTCACGGCTACTGGAAGTCAATGCCGAAACATACGAATGTAAGTCACTGTTACAAGTCTGACAAAAGTCACCTTCCCCTATTGAGCTTCCCTTTGTGGCAAAATTTACCCCGAACTTTCGCTTTCCGCTGTTTTATCGACCTTTCACTCCTCTTCACTTCACTTCGCTCGGCGATTTGATGGAAACAATACGGTCTTGTAACTCTTGTCTATTTGAAGTTTTCATGCAAAATAGTTTGAAAAATAAGACATAATGGTGTCATAACTTTGGCATAATAAGCCTCAAACGCGACGCCAAGTCGGAGTCGGAACTGAGGAAGTATCAAAGGGAAACTATGCCAAATTGCATTATATTCGTTACTTGCAACACCAAAAGTTTGCCTCACACTTTGACACATGACACGCTATGTGGCATATTCAAAAGGTTTTCTGCCTTTTCTATATATATTTTTATACTTTTTGTTTTTTTTTTTTTTTACTTTAATAGAGTTGAAATGGAGTTTACTCGGACGGTTGCACATTAAAGGCTAATGAAGCTGGCGCACAAGGTCGTTGTTTTACGATTTTCTTGTTTCGCCTAATGTAATTAACGGAATTGCATAAAACTTATTCAGCTATTTAGCTGGACCAGCTGAATTTTAAGTTACCAAACGCTAATTATAAAATATTTTAATTGGCAGAAATGCTTGAGTTTAGTTTATGATGAATGGGGTCTGCAAACAGGCAGTAATTAAGGTTGAAATGTGGGAAAAGTGTTTGATTTGTTATAAATATTTGCTTATACAAATCTGTAGAGTTAGATTCTAAGAATAATGTAATTTTTAGCTTTTAGATAAAGGATATATGTACACCCTAAATAGGTTTAAATTTAAATTAACCCTTTATAAAACCCCATATCGGTCGCTTTACATCGACACTGTACCTCACCTGATTTGCGTTTCTCGCTGCGATCGGGCACCACCAAGCTTTTGGCGCGCTTCACGCGCAGGGAGCGCCTCCGGATGGAACGGAGGAAGGCCTCGGGCATCCGGGAAAATCGCTGCGAAGTCTCCGGAGCCTTGGCTCGCTCCGGCAGGAAGAAGTTCTTGACCGCCAGCATTTTAGCGGAAAATTGCAACTGTTGCTTCTGTTTACGCCGTAAGCGGCTTTTCTGCGCGTCGGATTTTCGCTAGCCTTTGGCAGCGCGTGTTGGCAATGAAAAGAGTTTGCTATTGCTTTTGGTATTTGCTATTTTTACACTGCCTCTGTTTGTGTTCGAGTAATCCTTCTCGTGCGCCTGCCTTGCCTTCCACGTAGTATCTCTAGCTTATTTATTTATATTTGCACTTATTGGCTTCCTCGGCCGCACTTTATTAGTTTGCATTTGCATTTTAGCACATAAATAACTTGTATGATGACTAACACACTTGGTCACTTTGCATTCGAAACTTTTGGGGCAGCAAAAGCACAAAAATCACTCCTCAAGTATTCGTTTGTTTGCCGTATTTATATGTCTGACGGCATCCGCTTGCTTCTGCTAATTTGTTGTTGCTCCGGCTATTTCATCAAGTATCCAAAAAAATGTCCAGCCAAAAAGTTTACGCGAAAAGTTACGCGCGGGCCCTAACGCAGAGGAAGCTGCAAAATCAAGTATACGCTCTGAACGTCCACATCGAGCGCTGGTCGAGACACAACTGAATGCGAGAGTCTCGAGGCCCGAGGAGCGGAGCGCACGCCGCTGTTGAGGGTTAACGCCGCTACAGAGGGTTAACGCTAACAGCGCCCTGTTAGCCAACAGCAGCTGTTGCTGCAAAGGTGAGCGTGCGGCAGGTAAACAAGAGGTGGAAATCAGTCTTCCCCCTTAACAGCTTGTTGCTGATACTGGAAACATAATGCTTGGGTGTCTCCGCAGCTCGCCCACCGAAATTCATTTAGGTAAACAGGAAAACAATCATTAGGTGAAATAATAAAAGTTTTGTTAATACTATGCAGTTTTTGTTTCAGTTTTTATTTTAATAATTTAGTTCTGGCTGAATATATGGGGAAAAATATTTGTTGCCTTCTGTTACTATAAATTAGTTATTTATGCAATAATAGAAAAATGTGATTGTGTAAATGTTAAAAACAAAGTAGGGGCATTAAGGTAAAAAGTTCGAGATGATGGGAAACACCTAGCCAGGTTAATTACAAGGAGGGATAAGTTGGGAACATTCAAAATAATATTTAAAACTATTAAGCAAAAACAGCTGAACATAACTTAAAAATAAAATAAATAAATATATAAAAAAAATATTAAAAATTTTATTTAATTTCAAACGTTTATTTATGTCGATTTCGTTTAAGAAACAAACTCAAAATGTTTTGTTTTCCAATTAACACAATTTCCTATTAATACAACTCACTCGTATGCTCATTATGTTTTTAAAGAATTCTCTGTTATTTGCTTATCTGCTGTATTTCCCGTTTAAAATAAAATATTAGCATTATCTTTTTATAATATTAATAACATTCTAGTAAAGATAACAACAAGCAATGTTAATAAATGCCAATCAAACTCAATCTGAGATAAGTCGGGGCAGGAAATATATCTGGTTTACTGAGACTAACAGTACAGAGCTCTGTAAAGTAGAAAAGAGCGAGTGGAAAAAATATGTTATCGCTTTTTGGGGTTGATGACGCCAAAGAGAGTCTCAAAGAGAGGCAGTGACGTAAAGAGAATTAAGAAACAAAATAAAAAGAGAGATAGAGGGGCAAGGAAAACATTATGCGGAAATCAAAATGCAATAATAAACATTTTGCCACCGTTGATGACGATGATGAAGATGGAGATGGAGATAATAGTGCTTTGGGGGATACTCGTGAAAGACCTGTGCAGTGCTCCAGCCTGCCCCTGGAAATTGTGCAGACAGCGGTTTGTGGTTATTGTTTTTGTTTTTTTAGTTTTGGGGTTTCGGTTAGTGGGCCGCTCGGGGCTGCTCTTGTTGCTGTTGCCTCGGTTATGCGATTCACTTCCTCCAGAGAGCGATGCTGGCGGGGATTCGACATGTGCTGCTCGATCACATTATCATCTTGTACAATAATTATACAATGTGGGGAAAGTGTAAAACTATATATTTATACTTTGATTCAGTTTTCAATGCAATCAGGTGAAACTATTTGTCGACTAGCGTTTGATAAGCTTTTTCTATATAAATTTGTAATATATATATTTTAATTCCAACTAAAGAGTGAACTAAAATTGCCATGTCTGTTTTTTGCGAAGACTATACGTTTTTGAGGATAATTTCAACTCTAGAAATGAAGAAGAATCTACAACCTACCCTACGTCTTTTAATCTTCATTTTAGATTATCGAAAGCCAAACTGGTCCGACGATAAACCATATAATTTATTATTGGTAAATCAGAAACTGCAGTTTATTTTCAGATTACATCTCTGTCATTACCGCGAAGATGGCCCTAAAGTGCGAGTCCCAGTTAAAGCAACCAGCGACACGTGAACTGCATTATATGCTCGATAATTGGACACGCTCGCAACACACTTGCCCGCCTCACTTATCGGGGCCACACTCCGCACTTTACTCTACATCACCATCCCGATCCCGATCCGAATCCCAAGCAGGGACACACTTTGCGACTTAATTAGACGACATCAACGGCAAGCGACATTGAAATACAAAAGCAGTTGCGGGATGAAGGAGGAGGAAGTACAGTCATTGGCGGCGAGACATCGCACGCGATATCAGAGCAACTTAAGGTTGCCCCCTCGCCAGTGCTTGTGGGTGGTTGGATCGTTGGGAAGAAACCACCCCAAACTATGCACTGAGAAAATAAGTCGTAGAAGACCTAAATATTTAAACACGATAAATTCTTTTGGGAGAAAGAAAAGGCTAACGACATGGCAAGACATTATTTGAGTCTTTGAATTAATTGCAAGCTGTTAAGGTTGTTAAACTACTAACAGCATTTCAATGCAATATTTTTTTAACTCCTGAGATAAGCACGGTAAAATGATCATGTACCATAATATGGACTGCATAGAACTTGCATTATAATATATAAACATAATAGCAATTTCTATATCAGTGTATTAGCTAACAGGACCTGGGAGCGGCTGCTACCGTACGTACATTTTTTTGGATAGAATTTTAATGGAATTTCTAATCAACCTGCGACACAATACGCGGCGGACAAGGGGCGCGCCCGTCGTCTGGGTCGCACCCCGCGAGGATTGCGCCGGGACTCGGAGCAGACTTGCCCAGATTTCATTGACGAATGCTGGTTGCACGGGGACTACGCACCATATCCGTATCCGCAAGGGGTTGCACTTGTGGGTGGGTCAGAGCCTGACTTTGTGCGGCACTTTCCATTTCAATTGTCCCAGTTCACCTCGGTAAGCCCCAAATGAAATCATCGAGATAAAACCGAAAAAAAAAAACACTTTAATGACGTTAATAAAAGGACCTCTTTGCGTTTTAAGGGTTAAAAACTAGCAATCTCCACCCCCTCAAGAGAAACAGCCACAGGCTAATTGCGACCTGAGGGTGCTTTGGGGTGTTCCCGCTTCACCTAAGTCCTGACAAGAGCAATTCGTTAGCAAACTTAATTGGCTGCGAATGCTTCTGCCAAGGGTGTGTATGAACTTGGTGCATTAATAACTTAAATAAAAATAAATTAAAGCTTAAAATGTTCTTTATATTTAACAGATCAACTTTGCATATTTAACGGTGTATTTTCATTTCAAAATTGTCTTTATTTCTTAAAACAATTTAGTTTAGATCTTGTAAAATATAAGTTACTCAGGCATACTTTCTTGTCACATCAGTTTCCTTTAATTTTACTTAAACAACTAAAAACAGTAGCTAAATTGCTATAAAATAAACCATTTGATCCACCGCAAATTGATATTTGAAACCCCTTTCGAATATAAGTCGGCTTTTCTACTTCCCTGGACCCTTGTATGTGCAAACAAATTAGGCTTCCCTCGGCTAACCACGAGTCCTGCACCCCTGCACTGACATTTGATACTTTTGCGACTCCCACTCGGAGCTTGTTGGGCAAATATTGGCCGGGCTTAGCCAACTTCAGCGTGGTGACTCTGACACCCCAGACAAACGGCCTGGAGAGGGTTGAAGGCGGAAGCGTCCGATTTGTCATGGCGTATGACAAGTCATTTATTTGATTTAGCTGAGTACATTTGCTGCCTATTTGATTATATTTAATATTCAGATTCGCTGTGCAAAACAAGTAAACAAAATAGTTCATTTGGAAGAAAGAAAAGGGGAAGCATGCCTCATTTGCAATGGAAACAAATGTGCAGAGCGTTTTTTTAGTGGGTCAGTGAGTGATCACACATGTCTTTCTGCGGGGGAAACATGAT